>DWEC01000237.1:0-19038 GCA_018245735.1 Microceris miodesmiata
AGAATGTATTACTGAAAATGTCGCCAGTAGACACATCAGGTTCCCCACCGAATCAAAATCAGAACCTCAGTACATTCAAGGGCAAAACTGCACCTTCTCCTCCAGCGAAACCAAGTAGTTCATTCGTCAGGGCACCTCGCCCTACCCCACCAAATACTTTAAATCTTATTTCTAGCACAGTAAGTTTTATTGACTGACTTATTTTAAACACTAAGGCTTTTCGGTGTCGTTTTCTTCTAATTCAATATTAATCATTGCTTCACCTGTTTACAGGCACACATAACACAGCCTCATACATTTCCTTCAACCAACACGCAACATTCTCCCACTCCTATTTGTAATGTAAAAACCACTCCACCACCTCCACCTCCACGGTGGGCCAAGCCACCTATATCAAAGATATCCCTGTCACCCAAAACAGAGGCTCTAGCTTTCAGCCCCATTAACAAGGCTTCACATACTGGAAACATAACGGTCACGACTACAGTCACATTCAGTGTGAATAACACGCAAGTTCAAAACCATCAAATAAACGAGAGCATTCAAAGTGACCGGTTGCAACTAACGCTTGCGTCTAATACAATGAATAATAACAGCTCAGACACTGTGTTCAATATGATGAACGCGTCCAAAAGTTTTACAGAATCTAATGGAGAAATGCAGGTAAGAAAGCCATTGTGAAAATATCGTACTATGGGCTTATTACCAATGCATTCATATGCATGGCGTTCACAGCATGTATTGGTGTGCTAATCAACAATGTAATTAGCTAATAGCTTGATTATTACATAATCTTACTAAATTAATGTATTGTTATGTTTAAAGAGGTGTTTATTGACACGTTGTTCCTGTTTCTGTATAGACCATGATGCATCGTCTGTCACCTGAAGGAGAATGTATTAATGCAATGGCAACTAGTTTACACGGCAGTTTCAAAAGGCAAACTGTCGAGCAACATACCACCGACGTTGGATCTCCGATAGAATCCCAATCGCAGACAAACACATCAGAATCTATTGATCCTATAGTTAACACTTACACTAAGTCTAGTAACGGTACTGCTCCGAATCAACTGGTGTCGCCAAATGGAACAAATTCTGTTACCAGTGGGATATTTTCACCGACAAGTCAAATCAATTCCCCAGTATCAAATGACACAATTTCATCCAAAAGTGGTGTTTTCTCTCCCATAAGCCAAGCTAATAAAAGTGAAGTTTTCTCGCCGTTGTCCAGAAGTTCCCCTTTGTCGAACAAAAATGTGTTTTCTCCAACTTCCAATCAATCTATTTTATCTCCTGTAAGTAAGGATCGAGACAAAGTTATGTCCCCAACTACGAATACGACGAGCACTACACCATCTGGTAGATCAAGGAGGAGTAAACACTCCCTACGAAAGGAGTCCAGACATTATCAGGTAGGGGTTGAACTATAAGGTTGAACAAGTTTTTAATTGTGTTATAGAGAAGCAGAGCAAGCAGTAAAATGAATATAATAAATTACGAAATTGTTGTTATATATTCGTACTTATAAATATACAATAAGTAGTAAATTAGCATGTGCATATAAAAATATAAGAAAATGTACCTTTTGTGTTGTTGGCTGTAAAATCATTACTAATCGCACGATATTCAATCATGTTGATATACAGAACATATTTATTTAATTATATAGTTTCATTAAATGTATGATTTTTTTATGATCTTAAATCCAATGTAACTGAATTTATTTCAGGAATCCGATATTCTCGAATCACCAGGCGTGTATTATAGAAGTTCATTGATGGACAAAGTCAGTGACTATGAAGATATTTGGGGGCCAGAAAGTAATAACTGCTCGACGTTCAAGCCTGCCCTAAAGTCTGAAAACGACAATAATATTAGTAACGGCCTTATGAAAAGCAAAAGACCTGATCTTTTACCAGATACACTGCGTAAGTCAACATAATTGCTTAGTAAACACTGCATTTTTATATTTTTTAATAAAATAAAAATCTACATTTTTATGCCCTTTCAGCAAAACTCAACGCTGCCAAAAGTACTCAATCAATTTTAGAGAAAGAAAATATGCACTTAATACAACAGAACTCATCAGAAAGTCTCAATGAAAAGAAAAATCTCTCCGATAGTTCTTTAAAGAAGAGCTTCAATAGCTCCAGTGAGCTTATAGCAACCACTAATAGCAAAGGAGACATTGTAGCAAAAAGGCCTGATAAACTCAACATAGTAATGAATATGAATAAGAAGTTAACCGAAGAAATAGAAGCTTCTTTCAAAAATAGAGAAAACCATAATAACACTGAGAGCATGGAAACCATAAAACTGGAGGACGACTGTATTAAAGATTTTAATGGGGATGACTCCGAAAAAGATAACACTGGTAGTCCCTTTTACGCTGATCCTATAGATGCATTAAAAGAAGTAAGTGTATTAGAATTAACACGAATTAAACGGAATCATCATTTATGTGTAGCAATATTATTAATAAATGCCTTAATCTCATTCGTTTAATATTTAAATGTTATCTTTTTTTGTATTAGGCTGCCTTGCCCCCAGTTCAAAGACGAAAACTCCTGAGAGTTGGAGTAAGTCTTTCTCAGAGATACTCCGAACCACCAAATCAAAATCATCCTTACTATCCTCTTCGGGATATGCACAGTATAGAAGAATTGTCACGTAAGTATATGAACATGTTTTTCGTTTGATACCGATAGTTAGTTTCTAGTTTGATATAAAATAATCTCATTTAAACGCACACCGTGTTAATGTACATATGTATATTAACTTGAAAACTCTTAATGTTACATATCTGTATAATGCGCATTTAAGCTTGTAATGAAATAAACCTGGAAATCTATACAGTTAGTTGAATATTTATGAAATTACCATAATTTTTTCTAGTGTAACAAACAATTAGAGCGTGTCATAAATCTACTACCTTGACTGTATCTAATCTTGACTCCCTCTTTGGTCGAGTGATTGCAAACGCGACTGCCAATCGGGCGGTCCTGGATTCAAATCCCGGGTGGAGTACTATGGGACTTTTTTAATTTAGAATTTTTAGTAGTGACTCGGAGTCTGGATCGGTGGCCGGTGTATGGCAATAGGCTCATCACCAATTCCATGGGACTTAATCGTAACTGCTGAAACGCGGGCGTGTACAACACTCCTCTGCTTACCCTTCTGTCCCTTCTGAGATTACAGGCGTGATGTTACATTTTTTACGTCATAAATGATATAGATATGAATGATAAATATTAATTTTTTGTCGATTTAACAATTATTTTCTTTGTATTTATAGCATCATCACCCAACACATCAACGTCGGTGGACAACCTGGTAGCTCTAAGAAGCAAGCCGAAATCAAAACCGGTGGAACCGCCGCGCGTCTCCAAGGCAACAGGCAAGAACGACCAGACCTGGACCGTTGATTCCAGCTGGCAGTTCATAAGTCAGTGTTAATAATGAGACTACAAGTCCCCACACGGCTTATTTTTTCTGTTTTTGTTTCACTACTTTGGGCTTAGACAAATTAGTCATTTCAAATTTTGCTGTTCCCCTTTTCTGTACATGTTAATTCATTCTTCATCACAGCACTTCTCAATAAAGTAAATGTAGTATTTCTACTTCAACAAAATGTTGTGTCCATGTAATTCAATTCAGTAGTCGGGTACATCCGATTGTTTCTTTGCTAACGTTTATGGTCATCCTACTATTGCCAATAATTTCCTTCCTGGCTCTTGTTATAGAGTCTCACACATTTTCATTCTTTAATTATTAAATTTATTACTTTGTTAATTGTTCATCATTTAATTGTTCAAGCCATTTTGATTCGTTTCTTCAACGTTTTTAGTAAAAAATCTTTTTGACACTCCATATTAACATTGGAATTAACGGTGGGGGCATGGTAGCACTTTTTTCATTTTATTTGCCAGTAGTTATCAACAATATTCTTTTTAACGTGTTGAAAGAAATATAAAATAATAATTCATTTGCAGACAAAAGTGAGGAATGTCCAAGCGGCGAAAATGGCATGTTTCCATCGTTGGCTGAACAGGAAAGCAGATTAAGTGGAGTAGATGATGGAGCCCAACAACTGACTGTACATCAAGTTGTGGCTCAGAGGTAAAAAAAAATATTCCTGCTTTTTTATCTTCGGATTATTTTTACATAAAATCGCTTACTCACCACCATGGGACATTACTTAAACGTAACTGGTGAAACATGGGAGTTTATTACACTCTTCTGCCTACCCCTGCGAGGATTACAGGCGTGATGTTACAAAATCGTTCATTCCTGTAATTTTCCTATTAATATTTCAATCAGACACCGATTTAACAAAAATAATTCCGCATTAACTTGATACGTGGCGGTCCTCCACGGTCCAGTGTGCGTGTTCGTTTTTACAGCGGACGTGCAAAATGTGGAATGAGTTTCCTTCTGAGGTACTCCCGGTGCGCTATGATGTGGGGTTCTTCAAGATAAGCCTGAATAGAGCTCTCTTTCAAACAAGGAAAAGCATTGGAAACGCTTCTTGTGTTGCACATGTCCTTAGGCGACGGTGACCACTTACCATCAGGTGGACCGTCTACCTGTTTGCTCGCATTAAGAATAAAAAAGGGGTCCGCAATACTTTTAATAATACACAATATTGTTCCTGAAACTAAGCAGAAATAATTGTATATATAAAGCATAATTTGTAATTACTACGAAGAATCTTTTTTTGTCTTATAGATTCCCAGAACTGAGGTTGAACGCAGAGCCGACGGCACTGCCAGAAGAAATCCGCTCTCCTCCTCGGGCTTCTTGCTATGACAATGTACACGACCTCAGACCTTTATCTGAACAGGTACGGATAATATTTTCTTAATGATTTTATCGTTTATTCTTGGTAAAAGGAAATTTACCGTCGCCTGCCATCGCCTTGTCTCCTATCCATCTTGTCATTGTTTTTATTAATAAAGGCTTTCTAATGAAATATTATAAACTATTATTATTGCTATTTGTCAAAACCTCGAAAGTTTCCTACAATGCTTTAATGGGAAGGTTTCACATCTATAAAACGAAGCCACTACGATGATTTTACTGTTTATAGTGATTCTATAGTGTAGTGTTAACTAAAATAAAATTTCATAGGCTAGCGACGACGGTACAGTGTTTTCGGAGCCATGGGACAGTTCACAGTGGGATGGCTTGATACCACCGTCGGGTGGTCAACACAACTACGAAGGAGTAAGTCAAATTTAATACTGATACCCACTAGATACTTTTTGTAAAAAGAAAAACAATAAAATCCATAGATGTTTACTGCATATATTTTACTTCAATTTTTCTCCTATTTCATGTAATTTCGATTATATTCAAATTGCGCATTACAAGTGCATTGTAATATGGCTACTATTTCAATAGGACGACGGGTGTGAATGGGATTCGCCCGTGCCTCGCCGCGGGCCAGCCGCGGCTGCGCGCGCTAAGAGCTTTAGAGACCGTCTTGATCCCTTACTAGGTAAGCGCCTTTACATAAACCCTACTGGGTAGGATTTGTATAAAAACATATTACAGTTTATATTAACTTGAATATTACCTATCTTAAAAAAAGAAAGGTTAGTCTTCTTCCTTCCATATTCGTCACTCGATAAATCCTTCATTTTTAATATTGCTAATAGAAAATATTTCAGTATTAATTCATACCTATATGATTATAATAATATTTTGAGACCAAAATTATGCAGATGCTGAACTATGGTAATCTCATAGTTCAGCATCATAGTTAAAAAATTCATACCTAATACGGTATTATACAAAGGGTTTCTTTAATCCATGCAAAGTCAGAGACTACATTGCGTATGGAAGCATATTTTAGTTTGGTACAAACCAATAAATAATGGACAGATTTTTTGAAGAAGGTATTTTGGAAACGCTACTTTACTGCCTTTGTAACGTTTTCCAAATTTGATTAATATAAGTCCTTAAGTCGTTATATAGGTACCTGTAGGATAAAATTGAAACATATTATAACTCAATTACACTGACGATGTTATATTATAATATATAATTATCAGGAATGCGAAGTATCTAGCCGCCCTCATTCCATAAATATGTTTATCTAATATTGTAGTACCTAAGGTATTTCACACTGACGAGAATCGCTCGTAAAATTAGTCTGCAAACGTAACTATCTACAACTACTATACCTACTGTACCTTAACATACAATGGATGTAAAGCATATAAAGTTACATATCTCATTTTATCGCTAACACTCATATATTCGTATTGTTACGTCAAATCACCTTTCGCATCGGTTATGCAGATGTCCGTAATATTATTGCATGTTGATAACAAAATAATGAGTCATTACACATCATTACTGAATCAATTAAACTTAGTAGAACACGAACAATGGAACCGCGACGTACATATGTTATCATAAGCATATTAGCTGTGTAAATAAATTAATTATGGCTAAAGGGTAAAGGTCTGCTCGTGCCGTGAGATCCTCACTCGGTAGTAGGCTGAGCACGCAGACGGTTGCACGCTCTCGAATCGTACTGCGGCCAAGTTCGTGTGAATGAGAAATCATCGTTTCAAATCTTTCGTGCACGCGGGACGCAACCGCAGGGTGATCAGCCATGAAGTGGTTCAAAAAGTTGTTCCAAGGAAGGTGCGCGAAGCGTGCTGAACCAGCTCCCGGCTCGAGCCCAAGCTCGTGCTCTGGAAAATGTGAGAATAGGAACAAAAATGTCGATTCACGTGAATCTGGTGAGAGAAGGAAATTAGCGAATCCGCCGAATTTACCGGCAGTGGTGCCATTTGCAGATGAAGTCTACGCGTTGACGACTATAAGAAATTTTCGTACTGATACACTTAATGAATACGTATTAGAAAGTGATTGGGTGTTCGTTAGCAAAGAAAAGTTACATGAACCAAGATTTCAGCAGCATTTAGCTAAAATTGAATCGTTGACTGCTCTATGTAAAATATTAGCAGAGAAAAGTGCAAATAGAGTAAAAACAGAGATTGTAGTGAAACCTCCAGCCTGTCATTGTGATGAATTAAACGCGCAAAACAATCGTAATGGGAAAGTGCCTCACGTAAATCCTTTTAAACGTGTACTTAGTGCGATCGTGAGTTTTTGGAAAAAATTGTGCAATAAATTAAGACGATGTAATTTATGTAATTTCAAAAAAAGTAGTGTACAAACAGAACAAAATTCCAATGGATTAACGAATTCGTATCTGTGTAGGTAAAGTTTTCATTTTATATATTTCCTTTAACCGTTTCATTTTAAAACAAAGTACTCCTTTGCGACATTCTTTAAATTTTAAAGAAATAATTGGAATGGTATTATGATAAAATCCTATTATAGAAAATATTTTCTACATTTTATACTGACTATATAACGTACAAGACAAATGAATATAGAATTTCTGAATGCACTAATCACCACGCTGGTGACACCTACCGCGGCTCGGACGTTACACGTGTATGCGATAAGTTTAGCAAATAACGTGCAATAATATTTAACAAATTTGGAAATATTCTTTTATTATTCTGGAGTTGTTGTGTCAAAAACAAGGATTTATTGCTATTATATCGTACATTACGTACGTCAAGACCCTTATGGAATAGGCAAAGAGCACAAAATGTCCAATATCTCTATCATTATTAGATTCATCATTTTATTCACGTTCGTCAGATGCGAACTCTTTTCACTCTTCTATCAGCCAATATTTGACCTATTTAGACACTAAATTTAGGAGACACTGTTGTCCGTGAATAAAAAGATTACGCTGTTCTGTATACGATGATTTGCATGTGGCTTAGAGGCCGACTCGTCATTCAGATGTTAACTGCCTTACAGCTATTTAAAGATGTAAGAATTCTTGGTTAACAGGACATCAAAACTGTATTTATCATATAGACAGTGCTAATAACAAAAACATTAATAGTGATCAAGTACCAATTCAACTGCCGAGCCAGATATTGCTAACGTTGCAGAACCTTTTCGAATTGCTACAACATCAATTCTCCATGATTGTAATATCTGATAGTAAAATCAACGCATACTTTGATTACTATTTTGTTAATGACACAAATATAGCCTCTATCTTTCTTTCATGAAATTCCTAGTAAACACGGTGTTTACTTAGGAATTGTGTAATTCTGTTCCTACCTTACATACCTGAACTACTTTTCTTATATTGTTATAATTGGAATTAAAAAGAAATGCTATTATTTATCTGTATGTATATAATGTATTAATTAATATGTTGCAGTTATATAATATATTGAAATGAGATAATGTGATTTTGACAGCTGCGGGCCGAGTGCGCGCGCTCCGCGGCGGGCGCACGCTGCGCGGGACGGGCGCGGCGCTGCGGGCGTACGCGCTGCACCTGGCACAGGACAAGAGCACCACCTTCGCGCAGAACATTGACAACTTCATCTCTTGCACTCTCGACTCTAAGGAAACGTGCCCGCAGGTCAGATTTGAATTTATTATCGTATGTCGGCAAGCCAGGTCATCACGGTAATCAGCGAGCGACAAGTACAAAATTACGCATTATAAAATATAAAATACATAGGAGTAGTTTTAACTCGTACGTATACTGTATATTTTTTAAACTTACTGAAGGTTAATTAAATACATATTGTCATGGTCATTTGTCGTAGGAGTAGGAAGACATTTAGAATTTCTACTGGCTACGGTATTGACAGACTTCTTACGCCTATTCTGCATCAATTAAATTCGTATTACATGTTTGTCTACTGAATGATATTTTGACCGGTTCTTGTGTTAAAATATCTCCGATTTGATCTAATTAAGCACCTCTAAGTGTACCTCTTCCGACTCTACTATGTACATTCACTTTATAAATGCTCTTTGTTAAACTACTGTCATTCAATCTTTCTAGATGACCAAACAGTCTAAGCATCTCTTTCTTAATCCAAATTATTACATCCACTTTCACGCCGGATCGTTATATTGTTACATAATTCTTAATGTTATCAACCATATTTACATACTTCTTAATATATGTTTAAAATTTAAAATACTTGTGTGAGTAAAACAAAGTAGAAATAAGACTTATTTATATACATATACATGACACTTTTTACGATATTTAAATATAGCAACGTAAATAATGATATGAGTATCGTGATTTACACAAGACAAACGTTATCATTATATAATTTTCTTTTGCAGATAATGATGCGAAACATGAGACAGTTTATGTCGGGAATGAAGAACTATTTAGTGAAACATGGCGAGAGAGAATTTGAGAAGGAGGTTGAAAAGGAGAGGCTTAAGGTATACTTACATCATATTAAAGTATAAGTAATAGAAAAAGAATTTTTGTTACTCAAATTACATGCAAAATTTATAGAATCTATATTTACAGAGAATATACTTATATATTATATTTTGTGTATGTACATTAATGCTATTATTCTCAGAATTAAAAAAAATTGGATAATTGATCCAATCCAATTGAGCAATGCGCCCTAAAATCCCTCAATTGCATAGCGGCGAATATATTTGTCAATAGGTGTCAATTCGGCACAGTATTATTAATAAACGCCTGTATGTGTGCAGACCAAATTGATCTTAGAATTTATTACAAATCGCATGCTATTTACAACGAAAAATGATGGACCGATTTCAATTGTAAAATCTTTGTATAACTATATTTGTCGCAAAAAATATTTGTATTCATAATAAACTGTGTGTGTTGTCAGCTGAAACCGACGGAGTTTCTGAACCTGGACGCGATCTTGGAGGGCGTGATGCACCGGCTGGTGGTGCGGCCGCTGCGCGTGAAGCTGTACGCGCTGCTGGCGGCGTGGCACGCGCGCGACGTGCGCCGCCTGCACGCCGCCGTCGAGCGCGCGCACCACGCCACGCCCCTGCAGCTCGGCGTCAAGGTCAGCCCACACGCCGATTTTATCTTTGTATCGATATTGTCAATTATGCTACCTGTGTATCTTTCTATTATGATATTTCATCTTATTCAACAACTGTCATCAATGCTCTCTATACGTAAATTTATGATGTGTATATAACGTATTTATAGCGCTTTGATGACGATACAGTTTAATAAGATATTGGCAATGTATTCACACCGTGTCCAAATGTGCTTCAATATCCTACAATAACCAACTGAAATAGAATAACCTTTTAATTCATTATACTTTTTTTTGCCGACAACATGATATCGACAACGATTTGTAATGCTTGTAGTTGAGTTGAATTAGACGTATTAAACTAGGCCACTTATATACAATTGATCTGGCTGTAACTACTTGAAGTACTTGCGTAATTACTATCTGATAGTATTGAAATATCTAAAACCATAGATTGCTGTACTTAAAAATAAAATTCCAATATAAGATTATTATTTTGCTACAGGAGTCTACAAAAGTCCCGTCGTCGGCTGTCTTAGCAGTGATCTCAAAACATTTCTTAAAGATGCAAGAAGCCGACTCGCCCTTGGACAAACTGGAAAATCTTCTCGCTGCCATATCCGTCATGTTTAATGCCGTACGTATAAGTATATTTAAGAGACAAAAATAAATAATATTTTCAAAAGACAAAACAAATAAAGTTAAACGAACACGAAAATAAATAGTGAAATGTACTTTTTGTTCATAGCTTGGATTCCATTTCCAGAGTGGAACAGATTTCTGGGTAATTAACAGTTTTATCAGCCCCTAGAATGTTTTAGCATGTAATCATATTTAAATATATATATTAATTAGGTGAATGTTGTAATATCGGATCTACCAATCCTTTTTATTTTTCTATACGTTCCAAAAATGAAACTATCATTATTTTGTATATCGTCCGTAAGAAATACAGTAATTATTCAAATATAAATAACAAAATCTACTTTGATTTTTGATTTTTACTTTTGATTTTTTAAATTCCTCTGTATAGTGGATTCAATGAATAAAAACTATATGTTTTGAAATTTCTAACATAGAAGTTTTATTGAAAATCAAAGTCTGATACTTAGCAATAGTAGTTAGTCTTAGGATCAAAAATAATTACATATAGTTTTTGGACATTATTTTTGAACTTTGATTTCAATAGTACATAACAATGCATTATTATTATTTATATAGCCCTCAAGTTGATACATAACTGATTTTACTTAGAATAATATTGTTCTTTTTTCCAGATACGAGGGGAGAGAACGTTGGGCGCAGATGACCTGCTGCCAGTCCTCGCGTGGACGGTGGCTCGCTGTCGGCTGGTCTGCGCGGAGCTGGAGGCGGAGCTCATGGCCGGCCTTCTCCCCGCTGCCCTGCTAGCGGGTGAAGGGGGATACTACCTCACTGCCCTGTTCTCGGCTGTTGCTGTTCTGAAACGGCTCGCTCCCGACCCCGGACCAGACAGCTCAGCTCCTGTTAGTATTATTGCCTGATTTCTCATTGACAAATGTTATTTTTATGTGTTTAAGAATAGATATGAGCCAAGGTATATGTAACATACTACATATATTCTACCATAGACATATTGTATCATAGACAAAAAATCTTATCATGAATATTTTCTTAAAAAGTGCGTTAGATTCAACATAATAAACTGTAGTGGTAAACTCGTGGTGATGTTGAGCAGAGTAGCAGAAAGCAATGTGTGCAATGTACGGAGTACGGTGGTTGTGCGCAGTGGCGGCGCGGGTCGGGCGGGTGGGGCGGCGAGGCGTGCGGCACGGCGGTGGTGCGCGTGGCGCTGCCGGACGAGTGCCGCGGGTGGATCCGGCGCGTGGCGCTGCCGTGCCGGCCCGGCGCGCGCGCGCGACCTGTGCCGCGCGCTCGCGCACGCCGCCGCCATCACCAACCCGCAGGACTACGCGCTCTTCGCACTGCACGACGGACAAGGTCACTATTATATTTTTAGCGATCTCACCACTTATTGTACATACCTTAAAATGGTCAATCTTAGACATTTTATTAAGCGCGTGTTACCTCTGTACCTGTTAATCGATTAGTAGATACGTAAAAAAATGTGGCAAACCACATTAATTGTAGTGTATAAAATGTATGTTGTATTGGGTTCATGATTCATGTTATGAATATAAGTTAAAAATCACCGTCACTTGTTTAACTAAATACCGTACACGTGACACAAATATTGGTTGCTTAATCGTTCCGCAAACAATATGTCTCCAGAATGTCTACAGAACGCCTTTTTGAACAAACATCGAAGTCAGTCAGTCGTTATTGTGAGCTTAATTAGCTCACTTGTTTATGTAATCAACTCATTATTTACATTTGTATTATTCAACACAATCGTTAATTACATCAGCAAAACTTTTATTCATCATTTCATATGAAAAATTAAAGTACAGAAATATATACTTAATGCTTGTTATTATTAATAATAACAATTGTTTTTAGGTTTTTTAATTTGACAACAAGACCTTATATTGGTATTTATTTAAGTCATCCAAGTTTTTCCAACTTATAATTAATTGCAACAATTCATTTAATTCACAACTATTTACTATTAATAATTCATCGATAACTAAATCACAATCTTTTCACCATTAGACAAAGGGATTTGGCCATTATTTACTATGTAAAAGAAAAAAAAATATTAGTAAATTACTAACAGGAGTTTTTTTTTTCAGAAACTATGTTGAATGAGAACGACTGCCCCCAAGAAGTGATGTCAGAGAAGAGTGGGCAGAACTTCATACTGGCCTACAAGAGAATAGATGCCAAAATCGCATGGCCTCAACAGGCGCTATCGTCGTACCCGTAAGCGGAGGTTTCTCTCAATTATTATTTAGTCAGAGAAAAAATCTCTTAGCACTTAAACAATGTGCAATTGGGAAAGAATATCAATAAAAAATTTTCGAAAATATCAACACAACGTAATACTTAAGTATTTCAATCGTGCTCATTACCAGTAAGTCGTTACGGAGCTGTATACATAAGTCTTTTTGGAAAAAAAACAAAAGTCTATTTTTATCACCCGAACAATAAATAAAGTGATATTTTCTATGATATTATCCAACGTGTTTATACGCTAATATTCTCTTACAATTAGCTTACCTTACCTATAAGTACATACATTGCGATTAGGCGATATTTTTAATGGCTCGCTATTGCTATTCAAGTCTATGCGTACTAATCATTAAATATTGTAGCTTTTTTACCCGATACTTAGTATGTAACGTTTTTGCAGTTCGCGCAAATTCACAGCACCGCGTGGGTCTTATCTGTATATCAACACGTCATTTCTATACAATTTCAAATGATCAGTCTATTATTACCGTTCATACCCACCGTCAATGTCGTTATTTATCATCAATGACATCATCATTTTTATTGTCATTACACATTACATGAAGATACGCTCGATGAGATATATTTATTTTCTCATTTGCTGAGTTTAAATGTTGTTGTTCAATGAGTTTCATTGATTTCCTTCATGAAAGCAAATCTACATTTTTATCGTTACATCATCAGGTGACTTTTGTTTAAATAAAATTCCATAACACATTGAATTTTAACTAATTAAATTACAACACATGAACACATAGTTCATGAAATATATTCTTATTCACTTACTTTATTAACATCTTTGTTTAAATAACATTATAGGTGATTTTTATTTGAATAACATTGTATCACTCCACGGCCTTTCCATAAATTTAATTGCATGGTGGATTTATTCTATAGAATATATTTTACTCTGTTACAAAACGATTGGGCTGAAAAAACCAACTTTATTTTTAATTTTTTAATTTGAAAAAAATACAAATTGGATTCACGCACGCTAGTGAAATGCAAGGGCTGAATAATATTATAATCAGACTGAACGTTTTAGGTATTCTCGATTCTGATTTTGTACATTTGTATGGTAACGTGTGATTTGTTTTTTTTTGAGTTTCTGTGTGTGTATGTTGAAGTGTTTTAATAATTTCGTATTTTATTTGATGTAAACTTAATGTTATACGAGGAGAGCCGTGCCCAGCTGTGGGGTTACGGGATGCCTTTAAAAAACAGTTACAGTTAAAAGCTACCTTATAAAGGTCGTTTTTTGTTTTTTTTGGGTATATGTATGTATTTATATGTTCCTAAAATTCGATGTATGCCCCGAACAAACTTACCAAATTGTTGTTTTTAGTTTTTTTTTTCATAATTTTTAGTATTTTCTAAAGTCTTACTAATGAGTAATATTTTGTTTTAAAACATTTGGTATTGTAACTCTTAACACTAACTTGTTTATTGAACTGTGATGTAATTTGTATTAGTAAAGTAAGATTTGTATTAATTTTGTATATTCGTAGAGGCGTTTCTTAATATAATTTATTTATACGTAATTTAAGGATATGTACGATTCAGTGTTATTAGACAGGTGAATAAACATTGGCGAAATTAATAACTTCGAACCGCACTTTTTGATAAGTATTAATAATAATAACATTACGAATACATTTTAACTTTCTTCATTTATATAAAATAAATTCTTGCGATCGATACTCAAAATAGAATCGCTAATTTTTATTCATCGTAAAAGTAACATTTCTCAGATAAAATTACTATTTTCACTATCCACAACGAGTATTTTTGTAGTGTTTCTGTAGAGACCTAAATAATAGAACCGGTAGACCTTGTAACCTTTTACATATAATTAGTTGAAAAATAGCGAACGGTTTCATTGTATTCAAGTACGTACAGTATTACCACGAAACATACTTATAGTAATAATAATAATGATATCATCAAACATCACATGCGGCTATCTGATCCAATGTAAGCATCAAGAGAGCTTCTATTATGGCAACCAGTTGGCTGATAAACTATAGATATACATATTATATATTCATATCGATTCATTTTTTAAACGCAGCCACTGAACAAATACTTGTGCTTATCAAACATATATTTAATTTTTCACGTATTAATTGCATATTTTTAAAAGTATTTTACGTATAGGTCGCTTAAAACGGTTAACATTAATAAACTTATACTACATTATAAATATTTCAATGTTCGCTCTATGCATGTATCGATTTTTTTTGCTTAGATCTATTTTAGCTATGTCCAAATCATAGATTTTCAAATTTAGAATCTTAATTTTTTGTCTTTCGAAAATACCAAGATAATTAATGAACTGCCATTAAAATATTGGATTTTAAGGCAATGTTTTATGTAACTATACAATTTAAAAGGAAACGAGCTACATTATTTTTCATATAATGCGGTACTTAATAAATTTACGAGCAATTATAATTTTTTAAAATTCAATGCATGATATAACCTCCATGTAATTATATATTTATGGTTTTATTGTTCATTTGTTAAAATATTTCCCGCCAAGAAACCAAGACGTATCCTTGTCAATCCATTTTTTTATTAATGTTTGTTTTTTAATAGGAAAATCCTACATATAATTTTATATGCGTGGTCGATACTGTAACCGTACGGTGTAATATTTATTGCAGTCTTGTATATTCAAGTTAGTCATGTAACACTTTATATTGTGTTTTAATAACAATTTCAGTCATTTGTGGAACGATTAAACGAATTATCACCAAATTAAAAACGTGTTTATATTAATTTCGATTACCATTCAACATTCATTAATTCTTTTAATAAATGAGCATGGCTGACGATTATAATGTACATAATATGTAGAATAGACGAAAGAATGACCGGCAGTGAAAATAGTTCCTGGCTGCCCCTACGGTGAATGAGCGTGGCAATTATCCAGTATAATAAGCTTAACAAAGGACGAATTTAATGTCTCATGGAGTACTCCAATATCAGTTATGATGATAATTATGTTCAACTCATTCTAATCAGGTTTACTCTGTAATATTTTCGCTTTTGAAATAATGTAGTTAAAGATGGATGGTATTAGCTTTTATCATTATATCCTCAACATTCAATTTGACAGTTTAGTATTTCTAAAATAGCGGCATACATCTGATTGGCTGTCTCCTGGCTGACGTCACATCGGATATACTAAGACGTATTATCCTGATTGATCAATATTAGATATCGCCTTAACTACATATCGTTACTAACATAATAAATGATTGCCAAGTAACAATTTCAAATAACAACAGAGTTCAAATACACGATTTTATATTTGTTAGTTCCGTCATTCGTAACGTTAGTAACTAGTATCAAAGAAATTTATAAAAATGCAGGCAAATTACCCAAATAAATTACCTACGATACATTGGGATACATTAAACGTAGAGTATCCAGTTCAACAGTTTCTCCATACTGGTACATCCAGTGAAACCGCAGCCAGGACATGGAGAAGCCAACCAGAAGTGATAAAATCATTAGTAAGTATTACAATTTGAAGAACACAATGATATTGTCTCCAAAACCAAGATGCCCGTATGAAGAGTGATGAATGTAGATAAACATGTCTGGTCTGCAAAGAGATATTTGGCACTCCTTGATATCTGCCTTCCCCGTAAGGCACCTAGTATGTCTATATAATAGCCATATTTAAAAGAAACTAAGGCTGAACATGTAATCCTAATCCTCCCGACGCTATAAAAAAAAAATACGAAAAATTACTGAAGTGTTAAAAACTAGAATATTATATAGGCTCACTCTCTATTCCATTGGGCGACCTATAAAATAACTGTTAAAGCTGGGAATGCATTAAGCTCTGCCTATTCCCCCGGGGAAACAGGCGTAATGCTATATTACATTGTACATTTATTCAATACACAACATTCCTTATTCGATACCCTGATATGGAATAGGTCAACCAGAAATATAAGGTCTGGGACTCGGCTAATAAACCGCCACTAATAATGTCGGCGTGATTGTCATGGTATATACTTTGACACCCGTTATCAGTGTGTCATTATGATATATATACTACGAGTAGTAGATGACCTGCAGTATAATGTTTGCTATCTGCTGCACTCGTGTGAATTATTGCAAATAGACAAACTATACTTTAAATTGCGGCTTTTCTTCTCATTTTTTATTTCCATGGAAATTTATGGCATGGAGAGTTTTTTAAGTATTTCGGATCTAGTAAAAACTTGCAGTAAAGTGATTTTTGTATAAACAAAAATATTTTTCAAAATGGAAGAATAATTCTTTCGCTTGTTTCGGTGCCTTCTTATTTGGAAAGAGTGGTGAGAGTCTGAGAAAAATCAAATTTTCGATTAAGTTCTTAATGCATTTATTATAATTCCTCAGCTAATTCTTAGGTTTTTTTTAAATTTCCTATTTAAATATTTTATACACAACATTTATTTTCATTTTTTAATGTTTATCAGAGGCAAAAAAACCAAGAAGAAATAGAATATAACCGTAATTATAATATAACTAATGATCTGATGCAATCGCAAAGTACTGTGGATCATGGATATAAGCTTTCCGAGAGAAGAAGATTTAATAAGCATACTTCTTCAGTAGAGAACAATTACGTATATCCTCCTAGTAGAAAGGTAAGGCAGATTATAAAAATATATATGACACTTCTGGCGAATTGCTGGTTTCATTTTTCCGTGTTTGAAAAAAGAAGAAAATCACGATAACACTGAGGTTACAGTCTGACTAAGTAATGCTTTATATTTAAATAGAATTAAACGTTTTCGAACGACTTTTAATGTCAGTCAGTATTTTATTTTATTTTATTTTACTTTATAATGTTCGGGAAACTTACAGCCAGAAATTACAGTAACATAAATGTAATACTAAGTGAGGGCCAATTACAAGTTTTCACATAAAACTTACTTATTAATAAATGTTTCATTAGCTCTCAGATCGTGTACCAGCTGTTTCAGCACATCAAACAACTGAAATGCGATATTCTTACACAACACCAACGATCTCAAGCAGATTGGTAACAGATAAAGATCAATATAAAAACCCGGCTTCTTTACCCCTAGTTCAAGTAAGTTATACTTTAAATGTTAAGTGTTTCTGTCGTTCCTATGATCCATATTTTGTAATTCTTGGACTTCCAGCGTAATGCTCCAGCATGGACGTTACGACATGGAGTTACGAAATGGAAATTATCCATAATTTCCATAACGTGTGCGATCTGCGATTAATCGATTTGTTGGTTTATATATTTTAAACGTAACATACGTATAACTCGTAGATTTACATATCGTGAATAAAAGGTTTTCTTTCTTTCTTATATTTATAAATTAAAACATGAGTAAAATTATCAGTCCCTATTTAAATTCTACAGCCAGATGTTACATTAAATCGCAAGGAGTTGGAGCAATTAGACACGACTTACGAAGGCTATGAGAAATATTTAGATCCATACCTGACGACCAGCAGACTACATCATAGGCCATATACGTCCCATGAACTGACCAAAATGTCGAATTCTAGAGATATCATGACATACTACACTTATGCAGATATTCCATGGGTGCGTTTTATTTTCATTAATTTAATTAAAAGTATTTTACTAATATATACAAATTAATTAAGGCTCCATTTTCTTTCAAGTTTCAAGGAAAAGTTTAGAAAATAGTTTATGAATTAAAATAAAATGTTGCATATGATTATAAATGTACCGGCTGAAATCAAGTGCGTTTTTGCAGCGAGGTCGCATCGGACATTGCGACCTCGCTGCAAACGCTGGGAGCTCATGAGGAAAGACTTCGTACAGGTCCGAAACTAGTCCGGCCATCCCGAAAAACCCACGTGAGTTAAGCCGGTACATTTATAATCATGTGTATAAATACGCACGAAACATTAAATTGTAAAATAAAATGTTACATTAAGTTAAAAAATATGTTCAGTCTCTTTTATTGTAGGTTCGCGTTCCGCGGCCAAAGATTGATGAGTGGGGCTTACCTATCAGCAGGCCTAAAACAATGTTTGACAGAGAAAAATTCAAAGAAGATTTTAGGGAAATAAGAACCCATAACAAACTACGCTGGGTGCCAGGGTACAGAGCATTACAATTTTATTACAGAGAGTGAGACACTCATTTCGGACGGGTGAATAGGCATTTTTTAGGCGAGCGTGTTTCACCCTAGGCTGCATCTCGCTTTCCATCAGGTGGGATTGCA
>DWEC01000238.1:0-19033 GCA_018245735.1 Microceris miodesmiata
CCTCACTCTGGGGGTGCCGGGTTCGAATCCATGGCGCGCACCTCTTAACAAAAGTGCGTTTTAAATTTAAATATCACGTCTTGCTAACGGTGAAACTAAACCTATACAACTTAGAATTTATAAAAATAATACAGATATTTTCTAAGCTGTGTGAAGTCTGCAAACCCGCACTTGGCCAGCGTGGTAGACTATGGCCTTAACCCTCTCGACACGAGAGGAGACCCGTATTTCAACAGTGGAATGATAATGGGTAGATTATTATTGTTACAATATGTGTATTCTTACGTTTATTTATAGTTTTATAGAACATAAGTAACTGCAGCCGCCCATAGACATCTACGACTGATTCACAAAAGGATATTTATGTTACAACATCTGAATTAAAGAATGTTGTTCATTGATGAGTTTGGTTACGCGACTTATATGTATTCAATAACTATCCCGCAATGTATTTCTACAATTAAGTTTAGGACAAAATGATCGGAAGGCATATATCATTAGTCATCAATGGACACACTACGTATGTATATCGCACTAATGTTTGTTTGAATAGATGTTGGCCTACTCTTCATGATACCGCTATATATTCAAGATGCAGTTAAGCAATATTAAAATTACAGCATCCATAGATTTCTTATTACTGAAATATTTTAGACAAGATTTTGATAAATGCTGACAATTGAAATAATTTTTATTTATGTTGTATAAAAGTACCTAGCGTCAAAACTAACATTTTTTTTGTTTTAAGGTGACATTGATTTTATGAAATAAAGATTGTTTTGAAAACATTGTGTTATAATTTTTTCCTTATTGCTTATTACGAAAAAAATAAAAAAAATAATTTCATAGCCTGACATAAAAGTAACATCACGCCTGTAATCGTCGAAGGGGTAGGCAGAGGAGTGTAGTACACCCCCAAGTTTCACTAGTTAAGTTTAAGTTCCACAATGGAATAGGTGGTGAGTCTATTGCCATACACTGGGTATACATCCAGACTCTGAGTCGCTAGACTAGAATAGAAATTCTAAATTAGAAAAGTCCAATAGTACCCAACCCGGGATTTCAACCGAGGACCTCGACCCTCGACCAACGAGGCAGGCATAGTCTGACATAACTTACTGGAATCTTTGCGGATTTTTATTTAAAACCTCGAAACGCGCACTTGTAGCTTGGCAAAATATGTACATAATCCTTCACACTGTGGAAGGATCTCAGTGTCCAACAGTGAAACAATAAGTGTTGATAATGATGATGTACTTTAAAAATTGGTTACTAAATAATTTGAAGAAAGTTTCATTCGAACGATTTTAAACATATTTATGTTCGATTTGCATGATGTATTAGAGCGTATATGGCGCCCCTGCGGTTTAGCGGTTTGCGTACAGTTAGGTAGTCGGTCTCAGTATGTAATATTTCTTAGCTAAACAATGACTCAGAGTACGGTATGATTTGCCTGGCCCGCGATCATTGACTCGATGGAGTTTATTGCACTCATCAGTAAATAAATACACCTTTTTAGGTTGCTGTTCCACATATTCGTTTTTTTAATCCCATCTGTATAGATATTTTAAAGATGCTTCGTCTTGAGTTTTAATAAGCGTTTACTCCGCTAAAAATATAAATTAAGTTTTTATACTGTCTAATTGCTGCTTTCAGCAGCTGGTTGAATTGATTTTAAATATGGAATAACAATGACATGGTATTCTAAATTTAAATTTATTTGTTTTTCAAGGACAAGTCGTGAAAAGAACTTTTTTAAAAGCGAAGCGAACAAGCTTTTTTTTAATCATTGTTTTATAGAAAATAAATCACTGTAAATATAATTATGGATGCGAATGGTCAATCTGATTTTCAATTGCAAAGTGACAAATCAGGCCTGCACAAATACAAATTTCCAAAATGTCCATATTGTAAATTTGTGGAGACCTAATTTGGCACATAGCGTTTGGTTATGTACATTTATATGAGTCTTATACTAAAAAATGTGTAGGGTAATATTAGCTCGATGGCTGATTTGGAAAGTTTAGTAACATGAACCGATTTAATCTTCTAAACATACAAAAAAAGATGATGCAAACTATTTACAAAATGTAGCAAAACTAAATTTGACTAAATTTGTCTCTAAATTAACATCCGATTTTATTATAGCATCAAGCAAAAATGTTTTTCATAATTTGCAGCAAATCAGTAAAATAATGAACTGCAGATATTACTTTAACGAGAGATTAACCTTGAAAACTGTTCCGAGAATTCGTAAAATACTAGTACAATTATTGGCTTTAAGTTAGTTAATGTTTAAACTAATTACATTGAATTAATTTGTGTTGACAGTTTAGTGATTCAGTACTGATATTATTTATTGCAATGTCTAAGCTTCATCATCATTATTTTAACCCTCTGTCGTCACTGACGGACGTGTGTATCTCTCCAACTTTGCCTCACGGTGTCTCGTTTTAAGATCCACAGATTAATTTTTAAGTTAACGTTAATCCCTATTAACCTTATGAATCCGTAATAGATAATTGTTGTTCCATTTAAAACTATGTTAGCCACACTCTTTGTCAATTTAAAAATTATTCTGAGAAGACAGTCATGTTTAATAAAGAAACGATGAAACAGGCTGATGAAGTTCATGATAATGATAGTAATGACGATGATAAGGAGACGTCGGTGATGATACTCGTATTGATGATGTCAATAGTTTAAGTAAATATCTCAAAAGTGACGATAATATTGCCTATTAATTCACTATAGAAATTTCAATATGGAATTGAAATTGGAACAAAAAATTACACTCATGTAGTAATTGTCTCGTGTCGAAACAAAGCTGGGTCTCAGTTCGGTTTTCTTAATATTACAAGCTTGTTTCTGTCGTACATTTTTTAAGCAACTGATTTGCAAAACATTTATTGTATTCCACGAATGTTATCGCAATATTAATTTATTTTTTGTTCTAACTTAACAGTATGATTGGACACTGTTGGTTTTTGCTCACTACAAAATTCTAATTTATATCGTTTACTGTTTATTGTTTCATTATTAAATAAAGGTTTAGTAACCTTTTAATTGATTATATCATATCTCTCCAATCCGCATGCCCAGCGTGCAGATTACGGGCATAAACCCTTTTGGGGAGGCCTATGTCCAGCAGTGGACTAAGATAGGCTGATGATGATTATGATGATATATGATTAGTGATATGATATAATTGAAAATTGAAAATGAACCAGTAATTAAAAAGCCAAAAGTTATGTGAAAGTTATTTATTTAAAAGATGATATAAGTCATATTAGTAATAAAAATTTCATAAAACAGAAAAGCATTTTCAAATCATTTATTCTTTAATATGTTTAGTAAACTTGCAACACTGCGCTCAATATTGCGTAAAAAATTACCATTGAACCCGCGATTAACATCCCGCGAGCGCACAAAACGCTTGGCTTACACACAAATGACTGTATTACCATGTTCTTACAGCGATGTTACCAACTACACCGGAAACACATGTACATGGCAATAATATAACACATAATCGCTGTTACGTCGTCCGCTTGTATGAACCTTTAGAAATACTGCTTGTGAAGAATTTGTGCCAATGAAAAAGTATAATAGATGACTGAGCTATTGAAAAAGTATTTTAGCCTGTTTCGTTTAAGGCTGCCTTGTGGGTCTAGTGGTTGGAAGTGTGCTCGCTAAGCAAGAGGAATACTCCTAACCTAATAAAGTTCGATCCTACAAGGATCACAAGTATTATTAAGGTGGGTATTTTAAGATATAACCTAAAATACCTCTTTCTATCCGGAATTCTGCTCGAATAGCATATTATAGAACTATTTGCGCTCGAGGTACCAGTTAGCAGGTTACATTAAGTGCTAATTATGTGTCGTAAAACCGATAACGGATATTCTCTTACTTAAACTTACAGTAGAGACCCATTGTTACATTAAGTTTTGTAAGTTTCCTTCCAGTTCCACCGGAGTTGCGAGAATTGGAGATTTATAATTAGAGTCGCGTGTTGCGCAAGCGCATTGTCACGACGACTCCCGCCTCGACCGCATCAAGCTATGCAGCTTCATTATAACACCGATTGGCAATGCACTTTTAGCGTTACAGCATTTGTCACTTTAACGCCTTTGTCTCTTTCGTCTCTGTTGCCGGCATAACAGAAAAGAATTGCATGTGAAGACAGTGATTGGAACAGAAGAAAATGGTTTTGTTATGGCTTTTTTGGGTACGGTTATGGTATTTTCGAGCTGGATATTGGAAAATTTAGATGTAGATTAAAGGTGGCAGCATTTATTTGTAATATCTAAACGCGTGTCTAAATTGATGTATATATTGACATTTGAACATGGGAATGCTTTATTAAATAAGTACCGTTGTCCATACATGTTTATGAACAATAAACTATGTTTAAATCTATTTAAGAATATTTTGTCACGAAAATTGTGCAATCAAAGTTAAGGGCTATTCAAAGTCATCAAAAATTCAACTATTGTGTAGTTCCTGTGACCCTGAGTATAACTATGATCAAAGTAGATAAGAAAACGCATCTAATGAGTCCCGATATGGTATGAATACATCCGCCTGCATTAAGACCTGTATCCACCTTGGCTCCCAATCAGAAAACTATCTGCGTTATCACACAATATCGCAGTGTTAACGAAAGTAACAATTCGATTATAAGATTTGATTTTCGTATAATTAAAATCAATTAAAGAGTCCTTATACATTGATCCTTATTTGTAATTGTGAATTATAAAAAATACGATTGAATATGAATATAAAAAATTGAAAAAAAAAACATTAATTTATGAAAACATTTAAAAACCTCTGCTAAGGCTTTTACTAAGGAAAATATTCTATAGCGCGATTCAAAGAAGAAGAAGACGGTATATATAATTATATAGTCGTATAACATAGGACGCATTATTAATGCTATTTAATATCTGATTAATGTACTGGTAAAGCGACACATTATTGTTTTAATTGCTGTATTCTAATTAATGTGAAGGTAATCCAGGATCTATTCACACTTGGCGCGTGAACAACAATAGTAATAAAATATATTTTAAATTACCGTGAATATCTAGTGCGAAGCTTCTTACGGAAGTTTAACTAACGTGATTTACATACGAGTAGATGTCGCAACGGAAAGTAGTAAATGTTTATGATATGTTTGTACAACACGATGTTTTATTTTTTAAAATAACAACGGTTACGTCATGTGGAATTAGAAGGTGATATTCTAAATTTGAATTTTTAAATGTTAGTAAAAATTATTGTACATATAATTAGTGCATAGTGATGCCTGATACTTTAAGGGGTAAGCAGATAAGATTAATTATTAACAATAAGTTAATAAAGATATGGTGCTGATAAAATGTACATTTTTATATTTATATTAGGACCCATTCTATAATATTTTTCTAGTGCACTGAAGCGCTCATAGCTTGGATGCTGTTGCTGATTGCAAGCGATTTGCACAGTTAAGCAATACCGGCGCAGTCCTCTCTTGGGTGGTTGACCGTTAGTGGCAAAATTTTCACAAACGTTTCCGTGCTCCGAAGGGCAAGTTAGACAGTCGGTTCCGGTTGTTATCGTTAGGTAATAATAGTCAAACCAGGAGGCGTTCAAGGCGTTTAAAAATATTCCACAGATAGATTGAGGACTAACTAGTATTTTCCCTTCTCCCCCTCCAATCCGCAGTGGAGCAGGATGGTAATGTGTGCTCCAAACCTCCTGTATTAGTGGAAGAGACCCGTGCCCAAATAGTGGTATTAATTAAAAGCTAGCCTGGTATATACCTGTTTCGGAAAGAAAATGTAATGTGTAATCAAAATCGGAAATAGTTTTCAAAACCATCCACTCCAACTGATTAAACTTATTTGCAATATTATCTTTTTAAGAATATTTAATTTTCTATTAAATTAAAAAGCATGACTATTTTTTTCAGTAGTAGCTCAGCCTTTATTCAACGGACGTGTGAAAAACCAGGTAAAATGCAATCTTATATAGTGCACTCTTCTGCCTATCTCTTCGGGGAAATTCAGCCGTTATGTAACGTCAATTTTACCAAAATTGTCGTATTTAAAAGTTAAAAATCACTTTATGTTTGAGAAAGTATAAAAGCAATAATATTTTTTATTACCAATGAAAACGGTAATGCCGCTGTAAAATTTTAAAAGGTATTTCTATGAAATGGCTTCCGATGTTATCAACTGTATTGAATTAGATGAATGTGGAAGTATTTTTTTTTTATGACTTAACAGCTCTAGATTTCGCTGCGTTTTTTCTTATACAAGTTATGTTCTTCGCAATCTTTATCGCTCGTTATGTGAGCTATCCGAATAGATCATTAGATATGGAATATACTCTTGTAAATGTTGCAAAACTGTTATACAATGGTATAATTGAGCGTAAGAATTAAAAAGAAATCTGCATCTATAAAATATTTTAGCAGTTATATATTATTTATGCGTTCTTAATTCTTTTACAGTGAAAAAAGTAGCAGACGATGTGACAGCTGTCACAATCGGCTACGACCATAGACAATTTCAACCGACCTCAAACAGGACTGTTTGAAAAGATTGTCCGTGTTAGTAATACGTAATAAAATTTATTGAATAGTTCGCAGCTATGAATAGTGTCTATAAAAATGTTTATATCGGATACAATAATTTATAGTGTACCGACAACTAATCAAAAACTTAAAATTTACCTATGACTAATCCAGCATATCCATAAACCGTAAAAGAGAACGGTTCAAAAATATCCATTACTGACACTAGTCTAAAATTACAAAAGGCACTTAAAATTTATTAAAATAAACAAAACGTGAGCGATGCGGCACTAATAGTTTATACCATCACGACAATGTTGTTGTAGGTGTACGTAATTATTGAATAGATGAATAATAAATTCGTGAGCCAGAAACGAAACTTGTGGGCAGCCAGTGCCACTGCGATCCATCGCACAATGACTGGAGGTCGCTAAATTCAAATTATAAAATATTTGTACGCAAGGACTTTGAGTAACAATAACTTTATACCACATTCATATTGAAGCTTATTGACATTGAGTAAAGTATTTTTAAAATGTAATTTTAACCTCTAATTACGATTTATACTGTGTTAATTTGAAGTTAGCATTTAAGTGTGAAATCACCGATATTTATTATTTTTATAAACAAATTACTTCCTAACTGGACGTTAATGTACGATGAAGCTATTCGCTTATAATTAAAAGAAACAACGGGGAAGTCATTGTTCATAAATATGTATATATGTTTGTATGTATACTATACGGTAATTATGGCATACATTTCCATTTTTTAGTCTTGCAACATATGTATCTTTAAATAGTTATACCACGAGATAAGAATTGCAATAAATAACATTGATTTTAATAAATACATAAGCAATTATAATTTATGCATATGTGTTATGAGTTATTTGTTATTCGTGCGTTTTTTTTGTGCGATTGACATTACTTGTAATGTATAGGTAACTGAAGGTCTTATGGCTGGCAAAACTGTCAATGTATAGCGCCGTTTTGATTATGTTACCTCTAATAATTATTTTATTACTTTTCAAATCCAGGTGAACGTGACATTCAATACCCACATTCTTACATTTTATAAATAGAATTCGTCAACTACGTTGACCTAATTCTTTGTACTTCCGTCTCATTTTCGATAATACCTATCGAATTGATTTATAAGGTATCTATCATTTTACATTCTTATATATTAATTCTACACTTATTGTATAGGACGTAAATGTAACTGGTGAAACGTCAGAGTGTACTACACTCCTCTGCCTATTCCTTCAGGGATTACAGGCGTCATCATCATCATTGTCAGCCTCTACATGTCCACTGCTGGACCTAGGTCTACCCTAATCGGCGCCACTCCTTCTGGTCTTGGGCCTTCCGAATCCAGCAGCTTCCCGCAGCATCTGGTAGGAGGGCGACCTACGCTCCTTTTACAGACGTGATGTTACGATAAATATGTATTATCACGTATACTAGAATAAACAACGTTCTGCTAACTTAATTGTAAGTAGATATAGCCGTTATAGGTAGCGAATAAAAACTGTTATTGAAAATGACACTTCAATCAGAAAGTGATACACCAAGCTTTACGGTGTGACGATTGAAAAAGTGCAGGTACCATTCTAACAATAATAATTATTGTGTTGATCATTCACACGTCGCATACATGCGTTGTTATGTATATAACCGCACAGCTGAGTAACCGAGACTCTATCATTAGCGATATAATTACACAAAAAGAAAAACTAAATGCTCACATATTCACACAGTGCTATTTACAAGTAAAACATCTCACGGTAGTGGCTACACGAGAAATTGCGATAGGCGAAAACTAGCGGAAGTGAACACACGAAGACGGCTCGGCGTGCGAGAAGTAGGAAGAAATATCAGTTAAGAATTACGACGCCGTGTGAAAAAGCAATTACAAATTATATAAGCTCATAAAGGGGATAGTTGCGCGCCTTGAGCTCGGGTACGAACAAGCGTTTGATCTTTAATCGCTGGACACAAAAGCTGCACTAGTTTCATCTATTCGTGGTTATTAAGAACAAACCTTTCAATATTCAATAGTGAAATTGTATTCCAATCGTACATTGGTTACGCTGAATTTAAAAGAGTCTTCTCGGAAATGCATTGTCGATGTTCAATCGAAGAAATCGTGTAACAGATCGTATTGTTGCTGGACTCCTATTGTATAATATTTGACACACAATTAACTGATAACAACATTATATTTGAAATATTTTTTTAACTATCAATAGACGTGCAACGGAATGGCAAAAGGAATGAGACAAAAAGACGAGACTCATTGCAAGGATTGTAACAAAATTAAGTAAAATGTTAGTATCATAAATGCACAAGATGAAAATGAACAATTTTATTTGACGTTCTAGAATGTTCGATTTCATTGAGAAAATCTGATATAGAAGCAGTTGGCGATTCGTCGTGTTGCGATACACGATCGTAAAGTAATTTTGTATAACGCCGTTCTATTTACAGGACGTAGGTGTGAAACGGACTACTATTGTCGCTTTGGTCGTAATACCAGAAAATTCAAAGTGGTCAATGCATCAGTTTCGCTCAGTCAGCTTCGAGGAATGTTTAATAAATGTACCAATATAAACACGAACGTAGGTGTCTTAACAGGTATGTATTGTTTGCTGTTTCTTGAGTAACTTATGTAGGCTCTGAGCTTTTTACAAGCTTTAACTGGTATTGTTATCTTAGACTTTATCCCTGTCACAAATAGTTAAATTTTTCTTTGACAATCGGATATTTATTAAAGATGCATAATAACGATCAATATTATTTTGATATTAATATAGATATTGGTTACACTATAATGATAATAGACCGTTTCTGATAAGCTTGTAATGTTGATTAGATTCAGAAAACCTTTGCAGTTTAAATAAAGAGGATGATGTAACATAGTAATAAAAGTAACCCAATTCGGCCACAAGACGATTGCCAATGCTACAAATCTAGACAAAACTAGATGTAGAATTCAAAACAAATTATGAAAGTAATCTCTTCAATACTGCAAACTTCTTCAAATTTCCATTTATTACGCAGATAAATAACGCATTATACTCCTAGCTCGCACATCTCAGGAATTAAGTGAATTTTAATGCTTTAATGATGCACAAACTATGGATTTTTTAAATGGAAACAATTGATTTCGTGACAACCTCAAAATGTCGCCAAGACAATATTATCGTTTCAACAAGAAACACCGATCGATACATTCAAAGTTTCGTAACAACACATTAGTAGTCATGTAAAACAACGTGTACTGATTCAGATTCCAAATTAACTGTTACCTAAGTTTCTCCAATGGATATTTACATCTTTATGTGACAGAATGGAGTCAATGATTTCATCGGGTCTCAATAGAGTGCGCGATGTTCCAAAAATGATTATTATCAATTTGGATAATTGATCACTTTGATGTGACAGAATGGAGTCAATGTTCTTAATGCAGGATGCTCCCAAAACGATCTTTATTGATTAAATTATTAATTTAGATAAATCATATTGACAATATTACGTGAACGATTGCAGTCAAAGATTTCGTCGTTATTTAGGAGTTCAGTATGTTCCCAAAACGATTTTTATTAATTACTAACTTTTGCCCGCGACTTCATCGCGTGGAATAGTTGCTTCGGGCAGCATTTTGAACAAATACTTCTTATCAAGTGCCCAAATTATCTCTGAACCAAATTTCATCGAAATCGGTTCAGCGGTTTAAGCGTGAAGAGGTAACAAACAGACAGTCAGAGAGACTCACTTTCGCATTGATAATATTAATATAGAGTTATTGATTTCAATAATTGGTCTTAATTAATATGTTTATATGACATAATGGAGTCACTGCTTTCGTCGAGTCGTGACAGTTCAGGATGTGTTCGAAACGATTTTTATTAATTATAGATATAAATAATTGATATTCTCATCTTTATCTGGCAGATTGGAGACAATGTTTATGCCGGGTCTTTAGAGTTTAGGATGCTTCCAAAATTATCTTCATTAATTATTATAAATTTGAATAAATAATTTATGTTTTCGTATTTATGTAATACAGTCCGATCCTATCAATGAACATTATAATAATATACATTTATAAAGATTTGCTTACATTTATACAGTCGAAGATCATAATTTGTTAAATGACGGATCAAGTTGTCTATAACGAAAACTGCTGAAATATTTATGAATGGATTGAAAAGTATAGGAAAGCGTTCACGATAGCTCAGAATCAGTAAGTGTATTATCGCTGAGGAAACACTACAATTGTGAGTACGCGATTGTTATTTATAAATTTCTTTTTGTATGTTTTGGACTGCGCAGATCGCTTTATATTTTTGTGCAGTAATAAAATTGTTGGATAGAAATCTTTATTAAGGATACGAATAATTCTGACTGGTCCAATGGTCTTATATTTTGTGACTCGATCGTTGAGGCGGGGCGTGGTTTCGGAACCAACACTAATACATATTTGTGTATTGAGCATTATAATTTCTTAATCATTAGTATGTGTGTATGTGTATGTATGTACGTATACATTTAGGAAAGTACAGTTTATTAGCAGCCTTCATATCATAGTACAGATTTAGCCCGTTTTGTAATGAGATGGCCGCGTATGATACTGGTCGAGGAACTATAGAAATCAATGAAATCTTGACAATTCCGTGAGATTTTTAGTAACATCAGACAAAAACGTAGCATCACGCCTGTGATCTCCGAAAGGGCAGACAGAGGAATATTTTAATCCCTTGTGAAAACGGTTCATAAGGTTTTTGATTATAAATTTAATTATGTTTTTGTATGTTTATTCTTAGGTACATGTTGCAAGGTTTTTTATCTCCCGGCTGCATACACGTCTCTTCCGGTTGTTCGTTCTTTTTTTAAATTATTGGTATTTAAAATAAGTTGTCCTTTTTTAAATCGACCTTATGTTGACTATTTCATTAGTTTTTGCCGTCAATGGCTAAATCAACCGTGCAAGTGTGTCAGCGCTGATGTATTAGATTAATCAAGCAATGATTGTTTGTTTGACGGCTTCATTGACTGAACAATGATTTATGAGCTTACTGTAATGTCAGTGACAAATAAATTAGATTCCATGTTTAATTGCTTTTTTGTCGATGTCATATGATGCCGGACATATAATTTGAGATTGTGCATTTTGGTAAACGTTTCAAGTAAAAAATGAAGTAGGTAATTGAAACAGAGAAGATCAAGGCTAGCAAAGCTAGAACAAAATACAATACAAGTATACCGAGCAGGTTTGACCCTAAAGATTTAACCCTTCTCGATCTAAAAGAAACCCGAGCTAAATAGAGTAGCGATAAAAGGGTTGATGATGATGGTGAAGTATGAGTTGCACGGACAAGCAAGCCCACTTCACGAGAGTGCGCTTCAAATAATTTACAAGTGCACAATTCGCGGCGGTGACGCAACTTGCGACATCGTGGCCAATACCCATATATAATGCATTCCACGTTTCACTTTCGTGTGAGTTACAATTTCACTTAGGGTTGGCACTTCGACGAAAATCACTTTGTAAATATAAAGTCAATTGTTAAAAAAAATTGTAAAAAAAAATTGAAATGAATACTACAAAGACATGTCTGGTAACTGAGCACAAAACTTTAAGTCAATATTAGGTTGTCTTATGTAAATGTTGTCTTTAGAGACCATAACTGGATTTTTGCAAGGCCTTGAATGGCCTCAAAGAAAATATATTTTAAAATATGCGAAAACAAAAACGGAGCGCATGCTAAGTAAGGCTTCATTTATATAACGTTACATATTTTGTAATTGTGCGTATATTTTTTGTTAACGAGTTTGTTAATTTGCGATATATGTAAGTAAGGCAGTATCTAAGAGAATTTTTATTTTATTCTTACCGTTCACACGTTTATTTTCATTTTTCGTGTTCTCACTGTTTCATTTTTGTGTTAAACCTGTTATTTGTTGTCTATGTGTAGCCATTACATGTAAGGAAATAAAGATATTCTATTTCTGTTTGTATATTTATCACAGAATAGCCTATAACAATTGTCATATAGCAGTTTGGTTGAGACATAATCGTTCAGACAACCCTATTTTCACCGCTAGTGCCGGTGATCACGCCGTGGTCGTACATATGATCCGAATTCGGAACCGGTAATCGCATTAACTTTATACTACACATGTGTATATGTTAACTGGCATTGCTTTTCGCATTCTAACGTTTTTACGGAACAAGAATTCTCGGAGCCGTGAAAATAATGTAATTATTGTTGTTATTTATAACACTCGTGGGTGTGGTAACACGCACGGTTTTGATGTATAGCTGGGAAATGTTTGTATGAACATGATTTTGACGTTCATTAGTTAATGTACATGAATAAATTATGCACTAGCTTAACATTGGTGCTGGGTTTCCGGTAAAGTTCTACTAGTTTTGGACTCATCCGAGATTCTTCTTCATGAATTCCCGCCACCATTGTGAGGTCGCAGCGGAGAATTTGGCGCCCGATTGAAGTTCATAGTGGAATTGATTAAATGTCTGTATTTGACTTTATGATAAAATATAACTTTTGAGTATGTATGTGTTTGAAAATTCGTTTTGATTGTTTATTTTTAATTAGCAATAATTGGCAGCCAGTTCACGTAAAATATGAATTAAATGGATACGGGATAAATGTAAATGGTAGGCATACACAACGTAAAACGGGTTTTATCAGAAGTAACTTCTCAGTTGTCTGTGGTATCCTTAACATGATGTACGTGTTCTATATTCGGTTATAAATACATTCCTAAGGGATAGTGATCAATTAACACGAAGTAAAATGTACCTATATTTTATTTTTCATTAAATTTTGTGCAGCCGTCCTGTTAGTATTCTTGCTAACAAAATCGATAACCTTTACATAGTAAACATTGCAGCAGATGTTACGCTGCTTGGCCGAGTTAATTACAGCATTTACTTCTAATTAGAGGTACGTTATCGCTTCATAAGGATTGGTATAGAGTCCAACATTGCAAATGCTATCTTGCCTAGTTTGTATAAGCATTAGTGGGTGTTGCAGATGTTCTAACGCATTATAGTGCAAATTGCAGGTATTTCTTACTATTGAGTAATGTCTTATCAATGTTCATTAGATCCCATTAGATAGATAGATGTTGAAGAAGTTGAGATTAATTTTTTGATATGTCTTTATAATCATTATTTTATAACATCGGATTTCTTAAGACGGTGGTTGCTTGTACTGAGTGCTTATCGTTATCGTGCTTATTATATTTATCCTTACAGGTCTATCGTGATTCTTTTACATTAGTCAATCACCTCATTTTAGTTTCCTCCCTGTTCCATAGACTTCTGTCTCCTCCATCAATCAGAGCCAGGCCTATTTGGTGTATAAATGGGCCATGGTCTCTAGAGCATGCCCTTCTCATTTTAACGCCCAATTATTTTTGTCAACCTGTGTATAGCCACAAACGTTGATATTCGTAATGCTTTTCAATCAGTGGCGGTACTGGCTCTCCTTCAGAATGGTACCTACAGCCAAACTGCTTCAAGTCAAAACTATGTCAAAGAAATATCCGTAAATATTTAAAACGTCTAAAACTGATTAAAATATTTTTTTATGATGAAACTGTCAGATCGTTGAGACGAATCATGATAAGGCCGAAGAGGAGACGGCTGATCTTGACCCAGTTCGATCGCCCCGAATGCCAAGCCATCGAAACATTGTTCGGCTGCAGTTTAGGGTTATCAATCCATTGGGCGAAACCTCGAACATATCGGAGTATGCAGTTAAATGCTATTGGCCCAAGGTCGTACATTGTGAACGCTGCTATGGTACCGCCTATCTTTGCTATTTGAATACACAGAAATATTCACAGCTGCGTTTGTCGGTCATGTTTGTCGGGGTTTTAACCCTTTGTTAAATTAGTCAGAGCCCACTTTAAATGTTGTACACGTACAAGTATTCAGGTCGATTGATATTAAATGACTATAACGTGTAAACGGTTGTCCTTGAAGTCCGACTGTGGTCAAATACTCGTATTGATAACCCAATAGAATCAACTGACATGACCCTAGTATGTTTGGTCCATTGATCTTTATCTCTAGACGAACTTCTTTTGCCTGTAGCAGAAAGAAATATATTGCATACTCCCACAAAAAATGTATTTCGTGGTTACAGTGAATTCCTTCAGCCTTCTATGAGTTTCTCGTTAAAAATAGCTGAACGAAGGCTGATTTGCAATTTTTTATTTAAAGGCTACGATTTCTATAACGCAATTTAATGTGTAGGCTTCTAAGCATTTCGAAAGAATGTTATGACATAGCACTTTATTGTATTAGAAACACCCTTTCATTATTTATGATAATGTGATCACGTAACAGTTTTAGTAATACGAGTATTATGCGTGACATGGACTGTAAAAATTATCTATTATAAATTATTATTATTAAGTCATTTGTATGTGTCGTGTTTTGGAAAGCGAGAAATGATTATTGGTTCTATTGATTTAATTAATAAGGTTAATGAGTAAATTTCAATATGGTCGGTTATATCACAGTCCTACGCTAACTGGAACGCGACCTGAGGTTAATTTTTGGTTCCAAATGTGTTTATTATTCCAGTGTCAAACGATTTCCATTTCAAGTCGCTTTTGATTATAGTCTCTTTCCTTTGAGTTATGCCGCATGCACACAATCCGCGTGTTCATCCATCCATGACATCCGAATTTCAAAACTATTAAAAGCTTATGAAATTACCGCTTAGTATCCGATAAGGTTTTATTTTGGAGTTCGTTGTAAATATGTACTCTTTTAAATTTTGAACAGTGTTTTAAAAGTTTTTACTTGTATGTGATACGTGTGATAGACTATATGCTCAATCTTATTTTTGACAGAAATTCAGATTGGCTTTTAATTTTTTGATATTAAATTAATTGCAATAGACATATAGTGCATTTCTGTCAAGACATTCGACAAAATTTGCACTTTAGTTCTGTAATGAATATTGTGAATTTTTGTTCATATAATTATACTTAAGCATAAATCAATAACAACACGATATAAATGACGACGATACAAATACTTGTACAGTATACAAATAGCTTAAAACAAAAGCGCACGGTGTAAAACAAATCGGACAGTGTGCATGGGTCTTTACACGGATCTATCATTGTGTCAACGTTACATCACAATCAGATCGAATCTGTTCGTTTAACGACAACATATCAGCAGCTAAAAATTAAGATACATGTGCAAGATAAAATACATCATGCCTAAATGTCAAATAACATATAGGTGACATATTTAACATGGGTTAAACTTACATACTGCCGGTTATGAACAGTTTTTTATTGATTAAATTATACTATAATATCAAATAATTCCATTAAATATCAAAAGTACGAAGGGGTCATTTAATATCAATTATGTATGAAAAGTGCAATGAATGTAGTTGAAGTAGATATGGTTTGGTTATGGTTGGAAGAAGGTTTGTGAGTATAAAGATATTTAGCATTCGAGGCTGTCTGTCTAACCCGGGAACGGCTTGGCGTGGTTATTTAATAATAAGTTCTTTTAATTCATAATCAACTGAATTATTGTTTGACAACGCTTATTCTAAGAGGGACTTGGTTTGATTTGATAATTATAACAATAATAACTAAAATGTCCAAAAAAACTTTGATGAAGCAAATTTGATGGTTTTAAAGACCTCAATGTGACTTTTAATAATACGGGTTCTTGACCGCATGACCTTCGTTTAATACAGCTGTTAAACCGATGTTTTTCATAACAGTATTATGAATCAATCATTATTATGTCATTAGCGCTTTGAATCAGTGTCTACACCAACATACCTGTATATACATACACGTTGTGTTTTTCTTCATCGCCTTCAAATCTAACTAATCTTTTTCTATAAAACTCCGTCCGTTTCGAATCGTATAGGATATGGTTTTTTTTCTTAAAAGCGTTGGTTCAGTTGTGTAACGTCCGTATCGTAACGATCGTAAATAATTGAATTTAACGTTTGCGTACGTTAAAATTGACCTATTTCTGTCTTTTAATACCATTCGTAATCCCTAGTTCTCTTTTAAATGCTTTGCATTCATACGTTCACAATAGCGTTCATTGTGTTGTTGATACGATTAACTAATACATTAATACAAGGACCTATATGCAGTACACTTTTAAATTTAGAACAAACAGCATGATTCAAAAACATTATCTGTTCGGAAACGAATCCGCAATTAACTGATACAAATAGAATAAACGCAGAGATTTAAAAAAAAATCGCAGCATGCATTCGTTTTTTAAAAAGTTCATGCTAATTGTTGCTAGTTCAAAACTAAATATATTTCAAGTCCATGTACTCTAAGTCACAAAGTGAAATTACAGGAAGTCAACAAACAAACCAACTGTTAAAGTACTCGATTACAATCAAACCGTATTAAAATGATTCATTTATAATAGTCATTAGGAAGTATGATTGTTTAATACGGAATAGGTATACAGCTTAAATGGTTGTCACTTTATTGTCAAGTTAATACTTAACACACGACTGCTTAACTAATGGTCTGGTATTCATGATGTACCGTCTTCCTGGGTCCGCTTTGTGTGTGTTCCACAATAAAACTGGGGCGTCATCGTATATAATCATGCAGTCAGTATAATGCATTCAGTGCATTTAGTTGCAACATTTTCTGGTTGCTTTGATGGGCGTTGTGTTTATGATATTTAGTGGTGCATCCTTGAGGGATGTATGATGTGTAGGTATACGATTTTTATTTTTAAAATATAATTGTCTTTAAAAATTGAATATTTGGTAAGAACAGATTGAATTGAAGCTTGACAAAATCGAAAATTATTATTATTCCATCATGCCAAGACTCTTATGGGGTAGGCAGAGATTTTCGAGTGCTAAATATCTCTCCTTACAGACCTGCCATGATTCATTCATTAAAATTGTTACTACTGGTAATGGGACTGTCATTTGAAAGCTTGTGTTTTTTATAATTCATAGTATCTGGGTAATCTAGCAACTGCGTCAACTGATGTACCGCAATTGGCTAACGTAAGGGATTATGGCGTTAACCCTTCTCATGCTAAAAGGCGACCTTAGGATAAAAAGTTTGAAGTATTTATGATACCCCGGCGAAAGCCACCGAAACCGGCGTACACGTGTGAAGAGATACATAAATTGAAAGAAGCACGGTAGGTCCGCGATGATAGAAACATTTGGCACTCCGTGCTCTCTGCCTACCTCGTAAGCGACTAGGCGTGAAGATGTTTATCTATGTAATATCCTGGCATTCAAATAAACATTGCAGTTACCTCCAATTGAATACACAGAGAAGTGTAATGATAAGTATGACTACTTAGCAAAACGGACACGTTTCTCGACTGGTTGTCCGAGGCGCTTGAACTAGTTCAGCTCGTTGTAATTATACATAACTGATTTGCATACACCGCCTAACAAAGAATTTGTGTGAAACGCACTGCGAAAGCATACGTACGTGTCTATTGATCAAAGCTTCGATATTATTAACTGGAAAATTGTTAGATTTTTTTATGTAATCTTCAAATATATCAACATTGACGAGGTTTTTCAAACTGTGAGAGACGGAAAGAAATAACGTGTTATTGTGTATTATTAGTGTATTATTAATAATAATAACATCTATCGTCAAGCTAGGTCTCTTATGAAATAGGTAGAAACATGTGCCAAATATACCTATTCTTATAGACGTGACAATATTCGTATGTATCCTATTATAATAGAAAAAAACAACTTTTGGAAGTTTACTGTTCAAAGATACCACATATATTTCGGTGAATGATGGGAGATTGTCACATAAAACAAATAAATGTAACAATTAAATTTTAAGACATATTTTTAGTAAGTACTATGAATCTATCTAAGTATATGTCGACATAATTTCATATAATATTAGTCAGAAGTATGTACCTAGATTAGATTTGGTCAAGATGCAGAAACAGCTCAATCAATTCAGAATATGACTATATATGAGAGCAGTAGAAGTGTTCATTGCAGAGTCAGAAGAGAGTGAGAGTCATACTTTTGGCAGTCAGTGACACAGTAAGGCATTGTCACAAGTTATGACTCTTTAATAGACATGACATTTGACGTCTGGAGGTCATGCACCCGAATTGTTCTTGCAAATGACGATTTGGGACAATCGAATGGTACGACGATAATTGTCCATTTTCGATTACGTGCCAAGCGTTTGGTATAATAAGGATTTGGCAAATCACAGTGATTGTGAGTGGTGTTGCGTTCAAGACCCTAAGACAGTCACGATTTTTCATCGGATCAAAATTATCCAAAGTGACAGCGGCTGTCGAAATTAGTTACACGAATATTATGTTGTGCACAGACTTTGGCAACTTTTGACTTATTCCTTGTTATATCGTCACGTCGAGTTCGTTTCAGGGTATACAGAG
>DWEC01000239.1:0-19032 GCA_018245735.1 Microceris miodesmiata
TTCCCTAGGACATCGGGTATTATCATGCATTAACAAGAAGTTATCCCCAATGAATCCGGCATACGGAACGACATGATCCGAGAGAACATCTGTGATGTACCGGTCAGCCGTTAGTCCTCTTCTTCGGCCTCCTCTAGGCACGAAAACGAGCTCCGTTTTTCCGTCAAAGGAAATCCCAGCCCAAATCATGCAAGAACCACCCCCGTAGGCAACTTTCATTGAAACAGCACTGCGCAAACCGTTCTCCAGGACGCCTGTAGACTCGATGTCTCCTGTCACTGCCATGCAAACACATTCTGTATTCGTCAGTGAACAGGACCGAGCGCCATTGGTTGATGCTCCAATTGAGATACTCCCGGGCAGATTGAAGTCGAGTTTGCCGGTGTCTTGTGGCCAATTTGGGGCCACTGGCAGCCCGTTTTGGAGTGAGGTTGGCTTCTCTCAGGCCTCTTCTTACTGTCCACGCACTAACAGCTACCCCGTGTACTTGTCGGAACTCCTGTTGCACAGCGACGCCAGTCAAGTGGCGATTTTGAAGAGACGTTGATACAATAAATCGATCATCACTGGCGGATGTGCAACGATTACTGTTGATTCTTGGTCTCCGAGTAAAGCCGCCAGTCTCTTGAAAGCATCTGTAGACTCTTAATACAACAGATTGCGACAAACGAAGCTGTCGAGCTACTGCACTCTGGCTAAAGCCCTGTTGCAACAAAGCAACAATTTGAGCGCCCTCTTCCGGTTTTGTATCCATGATGTCGTCGAAATAATAAGCGCAGGTACTGGAGATCTGTACAGGTCAACGTCTAATAACCGACTGATAAATTTATGACAACACAATGCTCTTTTATGCGGAATTATAGCCCGCCAATCGTGGATATCACAACGAGCACAATTCTCGATACTTCATTTCGGTACCAATTAAAAAAAGTATTATACTGATTTTTATGGTAATGGTATCAATGGAAAGCTAAGTTTTTAAGCTTTAAGAAAAAAATATTTTGTAACAAAAATGCATCTGCATTTTCAAATGCAGCAGCTTGTTTGCGCGCGAGTGTAGTTCACTTCGAATGGAGTATGTAAAACGAATTCAGTGTAATCTCTTCTCATCTTACCTCGCTTTTCACGTACAAGCTCGGGACACTTCGAAAACTCTGATACTATTATTTGTCGCTCCTTAATATTTTTACATGTGAATCGCTGTGATAGAGCATATTGGTAAATCAATATTGAATAACATGTCGTTTTCTTTGTAGGTGCGAGACGTACCAACATTACTGTTTACGGATCATCAGATCATAAGAACGATAGAGATAGCGTAGATGAAATAGTGGCAAGAGTCGCCGTGAGGTTAGACGATAAACCTAAAAAAGGCATAGAGTTGCAGAAGCACAGAGCCAACATGAGAGAAATATTGAAGTGTTCGAACGCAACGCCGATCAGATGTAGAGGTGGCATTGGCTATGCATGCTGCTTTTGCAAAGAACAATTTCCAGATCCAGCGGACTTAAAGACCCACACGATAGACATTCACGACGAAACGGCCAAGAACGATTTCATGAATGGAAAAGATATGTACAAATTTCACGTCAAACTTGACATAACGGGGCTTGTGTGCACCATCTGTAGTACAAACATCGATACTCTTGAACAACTGATTGACCATCTGAATAATGTCCACAAAAGGGTCATGCACACAGATATAAAAAGCCAAGTGATCCCGTTCAAATTCGATTCGGAAAATTTAAGGTGTTTCATATGTAAGAATGTGTACCACAAGTTTAAGATGTTGCTGGAACATATGAACACTCATTATAGAAATTATGTGTGTGGTGTCTGTGACGCGGGGTTCGTGAGTCGCGTGATTCTAGCACAGCATGCGCAGAGCCACAAACTTGGCAAGTTCCATTGCGATTTCTGCCAGAAAGTCTTCGATACGTTTAGAAAAAAACGCTCCCATGAAAAGTGCGTGCACACACATTCGAAAACGTTGAACAAATGCGGATACTGCAGCGAGAAGTTTAAGGATTACCGGAAAAAGGAGAAGCACTTGGCAAAGGTGCACGGCATACAAGCGAAATCTCTCAAATGCCAAGCATGCGACAAGACATTTATCAATCAGAAAGACTATACAGTGCACATAAAAAGGTTGCACTTGATGGATAGGCGATACAAGTGTGATGAATGCGAAATGTGTTTCTTCTCCGTATCGGAGTTGAAGAGTCATGTGGTGAGACACACGGGAGCAAGAAAGTTTGAATGCGAAGTATGTCACAAGACGTATGGGAGGAAGAAGACACTGAAAGAGCATATGCGGATTCATGCTGATGATCGGAGGTTCAAATGCGAGCATTGTGCAATGGCGTTCGTCCAAAAATGCAGTTGGAGGGGTCATATGCGTTCAAAGCATGGCGAACAAGTCTAGTTAGATGCTAATAGTGAATATGATCTATGTTTCTTTAAAGTCGCTGACAGCGGTTGGATGTGGAGAGCTAAAGATGGAAATTAATGGCATGCTATTGAAAAGCCTGTATCCAGTAGTGGACGGGAACAGGCTAATGATGATGCTTCTTTAATCAATGGACATAAAAATAATAAAAATGATATTTGAATAATTATTGGTTTTATTATAGTTGGAGATTATGTTAAAAAATTCATAGCAAGTGATTTTATTATTATGTAACCATTTCCCAGGACAATATAAAATTCACCATAACCTTTTAAACATTTACACACTCTTTCACCATAAATAAAAATACTTAAAAAATCTTAAATAATGAGAATAAGTGACAAATTTAATACAGTTTAATTGATCTAAAATATACTTCGAAAAAGAAAAATAATCATACTAATAAATTAGATTACACAGGAAATGAAAAATGCATTGTTGGCAATAATATAATATTTTCTTTATAGGTTTTCAACGTAAAAGTGTCTTCAAAAGAGACCGAAAGAACATTAAATTGGAGAGTACAAAGAAAAGTGAAGTAAATGATGTTAAGAAGACCGATTCAAATATTCTAAAGCCAGGTGAAGATATGGAGAAACATAAAGCTAATGCTCAGCAAATACTGGAATGGTCAAACGCAACTCCGATACGTTCGCACGCTGGCAGAGGTTATGCATGCTGTTTCTGTGAAGATCAATACCCAGTTCCAGCAGATTTAAAGAAACATACAATCGAAGCGCACGATGTAGTCAACGAAATAGTCACAGCCATAGGTAAAGACAGCTACAGACTTTGCATCAAACTTGACATAACTGATTTACGATGCAAAATTTGCAAACAGAACATTGGCAGTGTGGAAAGTTTAATTGAACACTTGAAAAAGTTCCACAACAAGAAAGTATACACGGATATCAAGCACCAAATACTGCCGTTTAAATTCGACAATGAGTTGTTGAAATGCTTCATTTGCCATAACGTTTTCAATAAATTCAAGGCGTTGATGGAACATATGAGCGTGCATTACAGGAATTTTAATTGCGATCAGTGCGATACAGGATTCGTTAACAGAAAGAAACTATATTCCCACAAGGCCAGTCACAAAACCGGCGTGTTCACGTGCGATTATTGCCCAAAAGTATTCAGCACGAACTTGAAGAAGAAATCGCACGAATCCCAAGTGCACGTGCACGCGAATATGATACACAAGTGTCGGTATTGTAATGAGAAATTTAGGGACACGAGACAGAAAGACATGCATTTGGAGAAGGTGCACGACGTGACCACCTTCGCGAGGAAATGCCAGGCTTGTGACAAGACGTTCGTCCACCAAAACGCATTAATGATACACATGAAACGGCATCACTTGATCGAGAGACCACATAAGTGTTCGCAGTGCGACAAAGCTTTCTTTTCGTCGACAGAGTTGAGAGGGCACATGGTGAAGCATACCGGACAAAGGGAGTTTCAATGCGAAGTCTGCTTGAAGTCGTATGGTAGGAAGTGGACATTGAGAGAGCATATGCGCATACATGCGGATGATCGCCGTTTCAAATGCGAGTATTGTGGTATAGCGTTCGTGCAGAAATGCGGTTGGCGGGGGCATATGAAATCCAAGCACGGGGAACCGGAATGACATATTATCAGCGCGTTCCGGTCTGGAAATCGACATTGGCTTTCTATTTGCACGTCACTGAGCTTAGTCTTCAACTCTTTACATCACAGGAATGCCAGATGAATTCATTTTTATTTAATGCTCTTGAAAAACGCAATGGTTTTAAAATCATTTTCGATTTTTGTACAAAAAATTTGTCACGACCTATTTTCCCGAAATACGTTGATTTTCTTCAGGTTCTGGAGTAAATGCTTTTCGGGTCATGTACATACTTCAAGTAATATCCATTTTAATGTTTAAGAAAGACCCTTAATTCTTCGAATTTTGGGATATTTTAGACGATGTTTTAAGTTATCGTGTCTGTTTATAATAGTCTACCCATCTTATAATATTTTTCTGAAGTTATTTCAGGAAGATTTCAAATTAGTAAATCTGTAGCCTAGTAGCTTAGATTCAGCCTCTCGCTCCGGGGTTAATGGGTTCAAATCCATGGCATTCACCTTTTTACAAAATTGTTCGTATTTTGATTAAATGTCACTTGGTAACGGTGAAGGAAAATACCGTGAAGAAACCTGCACATCTTTTTTTATTTTCAACCCATTACAATTCCACTGTTGGAATACGGGTTTCCTCTCATATTAAGTTAAGGCCATAGTCTGCCACGCTGGCCAAGTGCGGGTTGGCAGATTTCACAGACCTTAGAATTATTTTTTTTTATAAATTCTAAGGTGTGCAGGTTTCCTTACGATGTTTTCCTTCACCGTCAAGTGATATTTAAATTTATAAATTTAAAACACACTTTTTGTAAAGAGGTGCGCGCCATGGGTTTGAACCCGACACCCCCGTAGTGAGGGGCTGAATTCTTCACCACTAGGCTATCACTCCACATCTTAGCGTTTACAAAAAAAGTTCTCTAAGACCTGTGAAGTCTGCCAACACGCACTTGGCCACTAACGTGGCAGACTATGGCTTGAACCCTCTAATTATAAGAGAGTAGCCGTATTCTAAGAATGGAATGATAAAGGGTCCAGAGAGAGCGAAATATGTAATTTAATTTTTTTTTGCAAAGCATTCACATATACTTTATTACAACAATCAATTACTTCATCTGTATTGATTATTTGTTGTAACGTAATTATAATTTATATTATTGTCTCATTATCGTAAAAAATAAATATCCTACTTTATATCGAATTTTATTGGTAAAATAGTGTAACCCAAAGAACATAATGATAATCAAAACTGTCAATCTTAAAATTCACGACATGACGTCAATCTTAAAATTCACGACATCGATCGACGATGTCAATCTTAAAATTCACGACGATCAAACAAACTGTGGAACTCACGTTCCACAGTTTGTTTGCGTGAGATTTAAAGTGAGTAACAGAATGTTTTATTTGTAGGTAAACCGCGTAAGTGAAATGAAAGAAGGAAAACGATAAAAAAAAAGAAATAGTGAGCACAGAGAAAAACTAAGCTAAGAACAAAGTGGGAGTAGAATTGGAGAAACATATAACGATTATAAGAGAGATTCTTATGAGTTCTAACGCATCACCGATCCGTTGTAGAGAGTACCGATCCGCTGTAAAGAACAGTATCCAAATCCGGCTGACTTGAACAGCATACAGTTACACATGACGCCAGTACAAAACGCAACGTCACGAAAGGCAAGGGCATGTTTGGATACTTCGTCAAACTTAATATCACGGGGTTGCGTCGCAATATATGTAACGAACGTATCGACACCTTGGAACAATTGATGGAACATTTGAAGAACACTCACGATAAGAATGTGTATACTCGCATCAAAATCCATATCCTGCCTTTCAAATTCGATACTGAAACTTTGTGCTGTTTTATGTCCTTGAACAGGTTCAAGGGTCTTTTCGAACACATGAACGTCCATTACAGGAACTATATTTGAAAAACGGAGTTGAAAAAGTTAAGATGCGAATTCTGTTTTAAATCATTTGGGAGGTTGACGACGTTAAGACAACATTCTAGAAGATTGCAGAGGAGCGCATAAAATGTTAGCATTGCAGTCTGTCCTTCACGCAGAAATGTACCTTGAAAAGACATATACTCGCAAAACATCCCGTTGTATTGTGATAAATTAAAGGCAATGTCTTAAGTAAATCTTTTGTTTAGAACATGGTATTAAATAAAATTAAGAATATTCGAAAAGCGTTTTTATTATTATTTTCAATCACTTCAATGATATAGGGTAATAATAACGTACTGATATAGAATTTTGCAACCCGTTTGAGATTCGGGCATCGGATTTTCTAACATAACTCGTGAAGTTTTATGGATTTTTAAGTAACCCTTGCTAGAGCGATACAGCAAAATATAGTGAGCTAACCAAAGTTAATTGTACCTTCCGGTAATGTTCTCCGCAGCATACGGGACACAGTTCCCCATGGCGTTTTATTTGGCCCTCATCAGTTCCGTGTTATTATAAACAAAGATCATCAGTTATATATAAAAACAAACACATAAATATTACAAACACATACATAAGCAGTGATAACCTAGTGGTTAAGAATTCAGCCCCTCATTCCGGAGGTGTCGGGTTCAAATCCATGGCGCGCACCTTTTTACAAAAGTGCGTTTTAAATATCACTTGCTAACGGTGAAGGAAAACATCGTGAGGAAACCTGCACATCTTAGAATGTATTAAAAAAAATATTTTCTAAGATGTGTGAAGTCTGCCAACCCGCACTTGGCCAGCGTGGCAGATTATGGCCTTAACCCTCTCAATATGAGAGGAGACCCATATTCCAACAGTAGAATTATAATGGGTCGATTATTATAGTATCTCGGGCCATCTCCACACAAGGCCGTCTAATCCCAAAGTAAGGATCAAGAGAGCTTGTGTAATGGAAACCAGATGGCTGATAAACAACATATATACATCTAAATTGACATAGGCCCCCTGAAGGGTAAAAATAAATATGTAATTAATAACTTTATATCATAATTACTGAGCCTACTTAAAAAAGATCTTAACACTACCAGCGTACATTTAATATGTAGGTTATACGAATGTCTTACAAGACATGATAATTATAACAAAAAATTGATGCTTTTCGTTTGGCAGTTAGTAAAAATTAAAAAAAATTGTTATTGAATTAAATTATTGCAACTAAGTGACTTGGGTGACTGCAAAGTACTGACTAGACATTTCAACTAGTTGGCATCCAGTATTGGAAGTAATCCAAGACATTGTGCGTGCATGAACCCCATGGAAGTTCTACTGTAAGCAAGCAATGCGGAAACAGAAGATATTAACCCCTCGGATTTATATAGCCCCATTTAAACGTCAATTGTTTCGCGTTCGGCGCAATAACATAAGCCTATTTTGTGTCGTATTACGTAGGCTTCTAGCTGTTAAGCATATTATGTTCGATACAACACTAATTCATTATTATTCTCAATAACATTTCGACGGTATGTTGATTGAGTTATATTACTATGTAATTTTTTGAAATTGTAATGAAAGTATTTTTCGTATGTTAGTAAATTTGTAGCTGGAAAAGATAATTCTATTAATTAAGAAATATAGTTTTTTTACAAATACGTTAAACAATAAGATTTAATACAAAATTATGAAACTATTTCATCATTTTCTATGTAACAAGCGACCATGGCTCAGACCGAACCGTAAATGTAATCGAACCGTCAAGACGAGTTTCAACACGATCGCTAATTACTAAATTTCTAAAATAAATCGTCTGGTCCTTTAGTTTATGTAACTGGCTTAAAAGCTATTGAGTAAAGTATAGATAAATTAAATAATAAATACTAAGTTAAAATTACGTATGCATATTTTCATTAATGTGTTTTCATTGGTAATGCAGCATGAAATTTGGAACACCAAGTATGGACCCGATGGTTCATAAGGACCCGATGTGCTTATTCTACATCCAGCACTCTTATATGCACGTTATCTTCGTAGACTGCCCCACTAACCAGTTTCTGATCTATTGGGCCAAGATAGTTGATTCTTGGTCTCCCTTAGCTATATCCATCTCTTTATTTATTTATTTTGCCGTTTACCATTCTTACTACATGGTCGAATCTATGCATTGTAATTAACATTTTTCTAGAAAGTGCTAACTTCGTTATAAAAATAATGTTCACTTTAAACTTGTATCTCCTTTAATTTATGTTGGAGCCCTATCGCCTAATTCAAGTAGACATACATCACGTTTGTATCATACCCGAAACAGTAGGTAGAAAAATGTAGTACACTGCCACGTTTCACCATGTATGTATTATAGGTGCCATCGTGGAATAGGAACGGGCCTATTGCCATATATGAAGTGCGAATCCAATAATAATTTAATAATTATTCCTTAATAATTACTGAATTAAAAGCAAATTTTGTCCTTCACTCCTATTGTAGGTGTGTCGAGAAAATCATCATCATCATCTCCTAAATGGACGTCACGTCACAATAGAGATCTGTGTTAAAACAGCATGTAACAGTAATACAATGAAATTAAGCCGAGCACTGACGTCTCTACGACATATAGATTTTCACGCGGCATTTACTAAATCCACTGCGGACGAACGGCCGCGGCCAAATTGCGATCACAGAAGTTGCGTGTTTATTTTCCACGCTCGATACAACTGCCGGAAGATGAAAAAGTATTATTACCGAAGTTATTTCGCTCTGTGCTGTATCCACGCGTGTAAAATTAATGGCAAACAGTTTCATGTTAACCTACCTACTGTACGGCGACGCACTCGTCGAGAACAAAGGTTAACTTTGCCCTCGTTAGCGCAATTTTTGTAACCTTAGGCCACGTAGTTACGTTTTTTGGCGGTAATTTTATTCCGAAACAGCTATGTACCATTAACAACCATTTTATTTAGAACTCAATCCGTACTGCATCAGCGTGGCGCGGAATGCTTGGAGGACTCCCATAATTCTGAGGGAGAAATATACCAAATTGTGGTACATAAAAAAGGTTGTACTTATCTATTTTAAAAGCAGTGAAGCCGGTTATTTCGAATAGGGTGAACTTCTGTTTTTTCTCGAAAGTTACTTTATATTCTTATTAATTAAGTAAGAAGAAAAACTTAGATACAATGGCTGTACTACAAAATAACAATGAAAACTTAAATATACCAATGCGGGTACAGTTTCGAAGTTACGTCGTAGAAATTTCAACTGAATATTACTAACCTACAATCTTTAATCCAGACAGCCTAACAACGAAACTTAAAACTTCAACTGGTTAATTGGCAAACTTTTTACTTATACAAAGACTAGGTACCTGGATTCTGTACTTGCCAACTTTTAAGGATTCGTATAGCCTTTGTATCTCAATTGCGCTGCTAAGAAAGTTTTGACGTGACGGGTTCTAGAGGCACCGGCGCTAGAAGGTGAGCTGAGATAGCCGGTCGTGACTGTCTGACGATTGATTGATCTTTGAAACACTTGCGTGTTAAGAAGACGTCGCTATTCAGTGTGGGTGTGTGCGGGCAGGCAGCGGTACATACTCGCAGCGCTGCTCGGGGGTCGACGCCCGGGGGTGTGCCGGGGGGCGCTTTACACTTCCGCCTCGCTGCACTCATTTCCGCATAAACAGTGCCTACCTCACTGCATCAAGATGTAGGCCTACGGATCACACAGTCAAGCCATGTCACGTTCCTATTATTATGCAATATTTTGTTACTCTCTAATTAGGTATATAATTAAACAACATAAATCGTATCGTCACGCATCTTAAAACAGACAACGTTAAAGCATCGGAACAATACAACATAAGCAACGCGTTCAATAAATTAACAATAGCAGCAACGAGGTCTACGTAATGACTAATCAGTGCGAGTTCGGGTTAAAAAGAGAAACGCAATTCCAAATCCCCCTTAAAAGTTTCGAAAGCGAAGGAGTGTGGGTGAAATAAAACAAAGGCAGGCACGCGCCCGCCGCGGCACTCATGCTGAGTGCTCTGCTTTGTGGCAGCCCGGGCGATACAATGCAATACGCGATACATACCCGCTGGCAGCTCATAGACTCGCAGCCATAACCTGCTGCTGCGCCGCGCAAAGCTTATTAAACCAACACACATCGCGCGCTATTGGCTACACATCAACTGTCACGCATGTACGCATATTTAAATTGAAACGCTCCGTAAAATTAATCGGATGTATGAAAATAAACGCTTGGCACTGACCCATCGGGTTTTATAGGTGTAACATCTTGTTCATAAACTTTATAGTTTCAAAAATGGAACAATGGTGATCAAATATTATTATTAGGTACGTTGTAAGTACGCTGTTTTGGGTAGGTTCCTAATTATTGTATTAGCTAATACCACATTTTTGTTTAGGCTTAAAAAAATAATTCCCTGCCTTATTCAAAAAAGGATTAATCTATATACTTTCTAATCGTAATATCGGATACATTATAAAACGTCCTCAGCAACCATAAATGTATAGGAAATAACGCTTATTATTTGGCGTTAATTAGGTACATTGCACCAACAATTGCGTATAATCGTAGGTATATTTCAACTTTTTAAGCAGATATCTTCCAATTAAGAAATATCCTTATTTCAGTTAAATGTAATCAATCGAAAATATTGTTAATTGAACGAACAAACGTTAATGGAACGAACGAACGATATTCCAAACGAACGCAACGAGCGAACGATAATCGAAACATTATTCGATTTACGGGGCTGAGTGAAACTGTGATTCATTGTTTTGGTGAAAGGCGCTCGCGAACGGAGATCATTAATGAGGTGAACACTAATGAACCTCTCGATCCGAGCCGAGATCGAGGAACGAGTCCAGCGAGGCCCTCGATACAATTTGAATGTGGAATATTCAACTGTTCCCTAAATATATCGTGATATCGATTTTACATAAAAATTGTACATACTCGTATACACGTAGCTAGGATCAGCGTTTGTTTTAGTACATCGTGTTAGCAATGTTTACATAAAGAATGTTTACATAGAAATCATTTTTAATTTAAATCATTTACTAACACAATATTTAGATATGAGCAATGCAAAATGTTGATTGTTATGTTAATATTTATATACCGTTATTATTTGGTTTTAATAAATAATACACATATCTATAAATACTATTAGTATCTCAATGGACAGTTTAGAATGTATGATCGAAATAATCTTAATAATGTTCTCTAAAGCGTGTTGAAGCTGCAAAACCGCACTCGCCCAGCGTGGTAGGCCGTGGTCTCAACGCTTCTACTCGTACTTCTGTAAAAAGACCCTTGTTCAACAGTGAACAGATAAAAAAAGGTTGAGTGTGACGATGGTGTCTTGTAATATTACAAAAACAATTCATTTTGATGTTATTTAAGTACAAATGCAGAATTATACAATATTGCGCACCTAAATTCGAAGATACTTCCTCATAAAGTCTCCAAAGAAAAGTCCCATAATCTACGTACATACATATATACCTACAGTTTTCCTCCTCAATACAAAAGTCTTACCGATCAAATTAGTTCGTGACATTTGAGCTGCGTCTGAACAGATAGTAGATTGGCTTAGTGGCTCTATCGTTTCGTGTTCGCTGTTGAAATAGATTGAAAGAGGCGATAGGCGTGATATGAAAGTGTAGGTATTGGAAAAATGGAGAGCATCGCCACTGAGCGGCGGGTGAGAGATTATCGAGAGACGGCGTGAAAGCGTGGGCCTCTTCTCTCGAAAGGGTGGCTTTGTGCCTGCCACTACACCCACTCCGCACCAATGAGGGCACACTTCCTTTAAAATACTTATAATGAACCCTGTTGGGAACTCCTCGCCAAATGAGACATTTTCCCTTCTGTTAATTTATCTAGTTCGTTATAAATAGATGAAATTAGAAAAGTGTTGTATTACTACTATTAGTTTTTAGTAAAATTTCAAACACTAGGTAATTTTAAAAGTGCATGTATTTGTTGTCTTAAACTTGTACATTAATAATTGAAATTCAAAGAAATCCTTCACGCACAGTACTTAACTATATAAGTCTCTACCTATTCTATTGGTAACATATATATAAATACGACAGTGTTTTTGGTCCGTGTTTACATTTCAACAGACTACCAAAAGTGATAACATTGAGACTGCTAAATATTACCGCTAGATGGCGTTTATTCTAATTAACCCTAAACAGCATTAAAATACAATTTTCATACAACTTAATGTTCGTACGAGCTTAATGTTCTCTATCATTATTTCGAGTATAATGCCCTATTTCGTGCCCAAAATTTATCTGTAATATACTATATATCTGTATTATACTCTATTACTTATTCTACGTATTCTTAATAATTCTGAACAACAATAAATAGGAAAGGGCGCTAAATAGATATAGAAAGTTAGACCGAGCTAGCGAAAGAAAGAGAGAGACATAAATAACAGCTACTTTATTAGACAATGTACCTATATTAAATTTTTATCGCTGTGCCCACTAATCCAACACAGAATGAAAGAAAATGGAAACAAACTTTCTGAAAAAAATCGCCCCCTGGCGAAGCTAGTGCTGACTAATCTCATTAAGATTTATTTCTATACTATATTCTTATTTACTACTACATCTGTCATATTGATAGAAAAGAAATCGAAATCGAAAGTTATAATTGAATTACTGAAAAATCCCTAGATTATTGAATAATTTAATTATCCAATAAGGAAATCAAATTTTGCTTCGAAAGTTCGCTTCTCGTATTGCCTTTAGAATTATTATCGACTCGGCCACAACTCGACTCGGTTGTTTGTGTTTGGGTTAAATTAATTTGTATTTCTCGTTAGTTTGTAACTAGAGTTTCTTAATTTTGATCGTCATTGCTCCTACATAATGAGTGTAAACTTTGTATTAAATTAATTTCTGGACGACTAACTGTGTACACTTTAAAATCTCTGTTTTTATTAATACAAATATTGAACCATTTGTATCAGAGTAGAAATTATTAAATTGCTCTCAGTATATTCCGTTAGGGACGTGGCGTGACAATATAATAATAATAATAATAATAAATATGTAAATAATTAAGGTAGGTTCACTTGTTAAACAATTCTGTTTCCATTGCAGCGGGTGCGATGACGTGCAACGTTCCCTGGAACTGCTGGACCAGGTGCTGAGCGAGTACGACGAAGGGGAGCCGCGGTCGCTGGAGGCGCGAGCGCCAGCACCTGCCACCCCGGCGACGCCGGCCACGCCCGCCACCCCCGCCACCGACGACGACTCACCCCTCGCCGGTCACACTTCGGAGGACGATGGATACATGAGCATGAACGGCAGAAGGTATGTCACACCGATCATACTACTGAGTATAGTCATGTGCTGTATAATCAAAGTAATGAGCCAACAATAATCTCTACTTATTTACGACCTTAACTTCTGGAGGCACTTCAAGAAGAATAAGTTTTAAAACGCTCTGCCGCGTCCAATACCCAATACTGTCCTAAGCCAGATCGAATATTTCCTCGAATGTACTGTTCTGTAATAATCTTTATTATAACAATCTTTATTCGTCCGAAATAATCTTCAGCTCGATTTTCCTAAATTCTCCATTCGGGATATTCCAAGACATCCGGTATTCGCCCGCAAAATCAGATATTTGCGGAGCCTAAACCGCCCGGATTTATACGGCATTTCTGTGTCAGGATCAAATTTGACCCGAATATTTTCCAGCAATGTAGCCGAGCATATTTTTAAACCTATCTGTAATAATAAATACATTTATTAAATACGAAAAAAATGAGCACTATTTTCTATAAACTCATGTTATGTTTCTCTTTCTTCTTCTACGCAAAAATTCTTTTGAGCAAGATTATGTTATTTTTATCATAAATGATTATCAATTATTATGAGGCAGTGGTCTCGTCTCTTTGACCATGGACAGCGAGTGGGTAGAATTATTGAATGCACCTGTCACTAACTCTACCTACGCTCGTTAATTACAAAGGACTTATTTTTGTTTTCTAACATTGATCCATCGCTGTAGTTCGATCTTGACGACTGTGGCCGACCATTTCATAAGTAATATTTCTTTCATTATTTTATACATAGCCTCCTTAGAAACCGCTTAAGCCCGGATCACGTTTTACCATACAGTTGCAATGTATTTTAATTAGCACTCAACTTAAACTCAGTCATCAGTCAGCAATATAGTTGTAAGGCAATAATTTATTGTTGTAAGGTAGAGATTATTTGATATTTGTGTATAATATACCTGACTATAAAAATACATACAACGCATTTTGTGTGCATGTGAACAGACGACAAATAAACACTGGTCGGTTTATTTTTTAACTGAACTTAACATCACTTTTTTTTTAAACGCGAGGCAACTAATTGTGCATTTTGAGAGAAATAGTTTGTATTTGCAGAGCGAAGTTCGCGCTGGGATTCCGACCGACGGAGGAGCGTGAGGAACCTTCGCCGCCGGACCCGCAGTCGCCGCACTCGCCGCCACCTCCCGAAGAGGCTCAGCGAATCATCTCCACTTTATTACCTAAGTAATTAATAATCATATCTTGGAATATTTCCACACACGGCCATCTGAAATCAAGAAGGCTCGATAATAGCTTGTATAATAAATAATCTTTATATCCAACAGTATTCTATAAATAATAAAGCCAATATTTATTTTCAAGTTATAAAGAACATTTAATTTTTTTTTCTACGAAATCCAATGTTTAAATTTTCAGAGTATCGCCAGCGAACTCAGCGAAACGCATGCCTGCTGTTGACTACCGAGAGGCAGAGGAGCGGTTGGACTCGATAATAAGCGTGAACGGCATCACAACTGCCACACAAACCACATTCGTGAGTATCTTGTGAATATAGTAAGCCTTAGCAAGAACTTAGCAAATTTTAAAGAATATAGCTGATTACTTGCTAGTTCAGTTAAAAGTGTTTATTTAAAAACCACTATGACTATTCTATGAGAAAACATTACGTTAACGTGTTATCATTTTATTTTTCAGCCAAAAACGAGACATCAGAGACCGTTTGGCTGGGAAAAGGATAATGAATCCAATGGTTTTCAACTGCAACAACCGCCGGTGCCTCCTTATAAGTTCTCATCGCTACAGCACGGCGCACGGCCCCCGCAGATGGAAGTCACGTCCGCCTGGCTGCCGCCGCGCCACTGCGCGCTGCCTGTTGCCCTGAAGAAGTCACCGAGCGTCGAAACACCGCCGGTGTTCCCCTTCATGGGTTTTTCAAGTGAATTCAGCGACAAACCGTACAATGAACATCCGGTCACAATTTATCCCGGACCAAATATACAATATAATAAGCAAACACATTCACCCACATACAACATTCAGAAAATTTCACCATCCAACAAAGCTGTCGACAGAAAGAGCAACACGAAACGTGACAGCAGGTCCGACGGGGAAATGTTGTCGCCGAAGGGTAAACTCCCTCCCCGGACTCTCGCCGGTTCTATGGAGAGACATAGAGAAGTGTGTAGAGGATCTTCGGAGGACATAATGGAGAGCTGTAAGAGGAGAGGTTCGAGCAAGAGCAACGACGATGATCACTTTTCTGACGATTCATTGGAGGAATCGTTCCCGCCGCCGCCGCCTACTGTTACAACGCCTTCGAAGCGCAATTCCATTGCTTGGGAAGTGTCTCTCGATGGTGACGATCCTCTACTTACTCCAGGAAGCACAAAGGTATGTATGACCAACAAATATCATATCTTAACAATTTGTTTCGAAGAATAATTCTATCCAGCATGGGTAACCAAAATTATGAAAGTAATAAAATAGACCCAGTATGCATTTTCGAAGAAAAAATAGACTTATATATAGAAATTATTTTTGATAGTTGGTAAAATGTAATATATGAAGTTTGTCTGTGAAGGTTCTGCCGCCGAAGCGATTTTTTTTGCTAAACAATCCTTCCTTTGATGGATTCAAACGCTTTTGATTTAAACCAATCCTTACACGATTCCAAAATAAAGGATGAGCAAACCTGTAATAAACCAACCAACTATAAATAAACCTTTATTTATTCAATTTCAGGTAATAGGAAGACGGAGAAGAAAATCAGGAGACCAGTCTCATTCCAGTACAAGTTCTATACCTCAACGAGTAGACGATGACTGGGGCGAAGAATATTGGCCCCCGCCTCCTCCACTTTCACAATGCGAACCTCTCGCCTCGCCCGGCTCCGATGCGGAACCTGAGCTCAGACGCCCGCAAGACTTTGCTTCTGGTACCTACGTGATTCGTAAAGGAAAAAATCGTAAACAATTACCAAGCTTTAACAAAAACGCGAACAAAGCCAGCAGTAATAACACAAACAATATGATTCAAAGCCACAGCCTGAATAGAAGCACTGACAAATCAATAGACGGATCCAGTATATCAATCAGTGGTTCCGGGTCCGTCGGTTCCTATAATTCTAGACCAAGTTCCGATTTAAGTTTACCTCATTCACGGTACAGTGCGGACCTAAACTCAAGGTTAAGCCGCGAACTCAATACACCAAATTCTAGATATAGCATAGATCTCGGTACACCGAATTCTAGACTTAGTAAGGAAATGACGTCTCCTAAGTCGAGACTAAGTCTAGATCTTAACAACGGCCAAGATAGATACATCAACCCCGATTATTTCGGACATAGTCCTAAAAGTAGAAAAAATCTTAGCGATAAGAATGTTATTACACCTAAAAATGTTACACAAAATAAGTTATCCCCACAAAATAGATTCATAGATTTCAAAAAGTATTCTTCTACATTTGATAATATACAGTCATTAATAAAGGAAGGCAAAGTTGAAGAAACTCCACAGACAGAATGCAACGAAACCGTAAACGAACTAGCTACTGTTCCTCCCAACATGGTTCGTGTCATTTCGCTGCCCGCCCTCGGAGCCGAGGGCGAGAACAACAGCGCTGGTCGTCAAGGTCTCATCACCACCGTCGAGGAGGAGGAAGACCAGGAAAGCGGAGAGCCAGGATCCAGTGGAGACACTTCGCCTCTGCGTAAAATTGAAAATAATATTAGCGCTATATTAAGTCAAGGTCGGGACCAAAAACACTTTACCCCATATATACCTAAAGACTGGAATATCCATAAGGATGAATACTGTGATGAAATATCTAAGGAAATATTAGAAAACAGCTTCCGTTATAGCTCTAGGGACAAACAGAAACGGCACGACATTCAGAAGTCGTCGAGTCACAATGAAATACAGAACCAGCGCTCGATGGAGCGACGCGACCGCTCCTCGGGCAGGAGGTCCAACAGCATGCACAAGTCCACCAGCGCAAAGGATGTTCCCGTCTGCTTGATGCGACAACCATCTTCCTCTGACTCTGCCGTGTCCAGTGGCGGGGATTTCCCTTTAAATGTACAAATAGTTGAACATTCGTACAGGCACAACCAATTGCCACCGTCGCCAAATTTGGGCCACGAAATGGGTCCACTTCCGCAGACACCCGAATCTCCTAAATTCCCACCTCTCCCGCCATCACCCGTCCAAGAAGTTGAAGATGAATACACAGAAATAATGCAGCCTACAGAAAAACGTCACCACAAAAAAGCTGACACTTTACCCACCCCGACCATGGAATCCCGAAGGAGGTATAGTGCACATATAATTACCATATTCCATACGAAGTTTAAGCATTACTCATAAAATTTAAAGACAATATTGGACATAATTTGACGGGAACTGGTCTACAATTGTTCTAATATTCCAGGCCTTCAGAACCTGTGCCTCCCGTGCCACCGCACCGTGATACCACGAACAGTCTTAAAACGCGATCAATGGAAACCAGCTACAATAAGAACAGGCGAAGCAACACGTTCAAGAGTGGATCGACCGACCGAAGAACTTTGCCAACAGGTATGAAATAACTATCCGTATCATCCTGATCATCATCATCAACTCCTGGATGTCCGCTGCTGGACATAGGTATAATAAGATTGATTTTCCTACATGTTTTAATCATGATCTTATAATGTGCATATGATGTTTCTCTGAGAAGTTATGGGATTAACGGGATTGATTCAAATATCCATAGCTAAGGTATCAGCTAATAATATTAGCAGTGATCTACTGACTACTATATTTATGAAGACAGCGATAGTAAAACGTATTCAGTTGTTTTATAATTGTACAATGATACTATTAATGTTGATATAATTTATTTAATTTGGTTGCACATTATCTATCAGATATACTGCTTTGAGATACTGCATTATCAGAAATACTGCATTATAAATTATCTGTAAGCGACGCATAGGGAATTGATAAATGATCATTATCATTATCATTATCATCATCATCATCATCATCATCATCATCATCATCATCATCATCGTCACCACTATCATCAGCATCATTAGCATCATCACCGTTATCATCTTCATCCTCGTCCTGTGTCAGTCTATACTGCTGAATATAGATCTCTCGTAAAAGAAGGTCGGCAGGGATGATTGATACATTGTGTCGGGTTCCAGACATGGGCACGAACGGGGCGCGGCGGCGCACGCTGCAGCGGGCGGCGCGCGAGGCGCGGGAGGGGCGCGAGACGCGCGCGCTGCAGACGTCGGCGAGCCTGCCCGAGACGCCGGTGTTCGCGCGCGGCTGCGACGTGCCGCGCACGCCGCCGCGCTCTGCGCTCAACTCCATGCAGCCCATCGGTCGGTGTCGCCCACCCGCACTCACATTCTACCACTAACCCTACCAACCCTACCAACTACCCTAGTGTTCGGCCACCATCCCGCCTCACACAAAACGCGAACTCATCCTAACAGGAAACACACATGCCTAAGTAGCGCCTAATCCTAGGTGATATGTGTCCAGAAACAGAGGTTGGCTGATATTTACACATCTTTGCCGTCTGGATAATAAGCGTGAACTTGAATAAGAAACAGCGGCTATTCCTTTGACAGCAGACCGATTACCAAAATATTTACATACTTTCATCTTTGGAACTCGCTATTAAATTATAAACTGACCAT
>DWEC01000240.1:0-19028 GCA_018245735.1 Microceris miodesmiata
GACCGTCGCTGCTTTAGTCCACTGGAGTAAGAACGAGAAATTTGTCGTGGAACCAGGAAAGTAAGTAACCTACGTTCCGTTCCGTTCGCGAGACTTTCATTCTTTCTGAAGAAGAACATGAATAAAGACTTCCGAATAGTTCCCGATAGACAGGTTATCCCAAAAAAACGTACATAACAATTAATCGCACCCGTTGCAAATTGAATTGGAATTTTACGGTGTACCAGGTGTAGTAGCAGTGGCCCCTTAATTTGAAACTTCAAATAGGCTGCTCTCTTTGCCGAGAGCGCAGAGTATCTTCTATTTAGTGTTCTTAGCTTTTCGTTTACCTTACACTAAGACAACTTGTCAAATGTTATGTCATTTCTGTTATTTCGAATCTTACAATACAATTTATTCATTATCATTATATCATCACATCATCCTATATGGGACAGGCAGAGAGCACCGAAAGCGTCATCTATGTTTATCTATGTATGTTTACAGACCTGTCATGCTGTTCATTCATCAGTTTGTTCATAAAAATTAGTTATTTATTTATTTAATTACCTTTCTCCCGCAGCCTCGCCTTTAGCGTGACAATGTTCTGCTCGGAGGCAGCTTTGGCGGTTCTCGTCCTAGTCCTCAGAAGGCGGAAGTCTATTGGAGGGGAGCTGGGTGGACCCCGCGTTATGAAGCTACTCACGTCAATGTTCTTCTTCTCTCTCTGGATTTTCTACCTCACGGTGTCTACTTTGGAGGCATATGGAGTCGTGCAGGGGTTCTAAGCTCGTTTGTAAAGAAATCATTGTATGTGAGTTTAATAAATCTGTAACTATTCAAATAAAAGCGGAGTCTAGCATGAAGTCGTCACAATGTCTACGTCTTTGTTAATGGATTGCGTGTTTTGAAAACCATCTATCATTTAAAGTATTTTTAAATGTTCTAGGTAGAGTCATAATATCAACTAATAAAAGATATTTTTTATGTATCATTGTGTTCAATTTATACGTGTAATGCTCGGTTATACATAGATTTTAATAACACAAAGAAAATTATTTTTTTCCATGTAAACTACACTGTATGCTTTTATTTGAATAGGAGCTTTATATATGTGTGATCAATATGTACACACGGGAAACATTGATGTTACGATGTACATAGATGGCATATCTATGACCCTGATTGATAGATAACTCGAGGTAACGCGCGCGACTAGAGAAAGGATATGAAATTGCAACCGCACGCATGGTGTCTCGCTCACACTGAATCATTATGAGTGCGATAGCGTGCGCGTTTGTGATGTTCAAATCGCTTATTCAACCGCGCGTCTTATATTCGTTTAATGATATTTCCAATGTCGCCTGTATTAGCGTTGTAGTAGGAGTCTAGATTTTCATGAATAATTTCAGCAAGAGAGTCTATGTGCTCAAATGTACAGGTTTAGCGTTCTTCAATGTAATACCTTTGTCTAGATGTTTCTCTTTTAAAATCTCTTAAATCTTCTTAGAACACAGTCTTGTTTCACGCATAGCTTGACATAAATTATGACCTCGGAAGATGTGTTCCGTTTCTTGTTAAAATAATAATTTTTTTACGTTATTTTAAAAATGTATTTACATCCAACGTATTATGTATTATGTTATTTTTAATCATATATTAATTGGCCAATGTATTATGTTATTTTTAATCATATATTAATTGGCCTCGAAAAGCATCAAGTGTAATTCAAAATTACACTTGGTTTTTCTGCCTAACCCTACAGGCCTGATGATACGTTTTTTTACAGCTTTTATTGGCCTCTATATCGTATCTTCTTACATATGGTCTGCCATTACTGTGGCGCAGTAACTAAATTTACCCACCAACAGCAGAACTTTCTAGACCAGCTACAAAACATTTAAAATATTATTGCTAGTTTTTCTTTAAACAGATAACAAAAATGCGTTGAAACAACACCGAGTTTCCTATTAAGCTTTCGGAGGCTGTGGTATGATATATAATAGACGATGTATTAGCATAAATGAAAGTTAAATTAATAAGTTTATTCAACGTAAAACATATGGGGCACGTTTTAGGAAGATTGAAATTTAAAGTAAAGCTTTCGCTTATGTAAATGGAATGGAAGTGCTTAGAGAATTAATTTTCCTTTTTCTTATATAAGTTATAAAACACGGTAAGTTACTCAGAAGCCTGGCAACACAGCACCAATGAACAGTTACGGTTATTTATGCAATGGGTAAAATGGTGAGCTTTGATTTACTGTAAAGCTAATATATATTTTCACACTGTGGTTATGTTACGGGATTTGTGTGGGAGAAATGATGCGTAATTATTCCTTGTGTGATATTGTATGTTTCTCGTAATTAAAAAGGTTATAGTTTCACCGAGAAGCTGTAGAGAATAAGCAAATCAATAGTGGGTCGCCTGGACATAACTATTTGACTGCGATATACGGGTCTGTGTTATATTCAGCAGTGTAATGAGGCAATTAACGACCTCTTACAAACCCAACACGGCACTGCTTGCTTGTCTTTAGCTAATTAGCAAACTGGCGTGTTGACTCCCTCTCTTTTTTATCTCTATCTCTCTCTCCTCTCTAACATTTTCAATCTGTTACTGCACTCCTTAACTCTCTATTTAATAATCGTACTACTAATAATTGTAATAGAGACTTACCTTATGTTTTAATAGCATATTATGAAGATAAATATATTGATCGCTTGCCTTCAACATAACATAATGAGACTAGAACCTATTGTAGGCTTTATATGTATGTAATATGTAAAGCAAAAGGTATATGAATTTATTTATCTATTCATTCATTTATTTATATTTTATTATAATCCTATGGGGCAACAAACGACGAACTATTATCTTGTGACTTGTGACATATTTTTGTTCAAAATATAACTGTTTGGCCATTTTTGATTTGCTAATTAATGATTCATTTAACAACACCTAACAAGATCAACTCGTCTCATATACACGCCTAAGCTCGCCCGATGGTAATTTGAAGTAAGCTTGAAGCACTAACGTAGAGTCTGCTTGCAATAATTCTGGAGTAAAAGATATATTTGCTTTTCCTGCTTTTAATCTTTTACAGTTTTCTTCCTGCTTTCATATGGTTACACTTCTTTAGACGTATGTTGATCCATTAGAAATCGAATAGAAATGAGAATCGATATTCCATTCGACTATAATATCGACAAAATGTTATTGGAAATATTCTAATTAACAAATTGAACGTTGAAATGTGAAATTTCAATTACTTGGGAATGTTTACCGCGAACACGTCTGAGGGACAGACAGAAAGAGTTATTTTAGAAAGAATTAATGAGAAAGCATTTAGGACATTTATTAATATTAATAATAATTAATATTAATACACGTTTGAAGGAGAACATCGTGAAGAAACTGCAACCCTTAGAGTTCTTTGTAACGTAGCCGTAGGAAGTCCGATTAGGGGCTAATGGATGGTGGTGAACTTAAAGGCAAATAGTCTGAATTGTTTGATGAATTGTATTTTTGTGAATTGTATCAGTTTCTAATATTTTGAGTGACGTCAGAGAAGTATAACTTGCAACACGCGAGTTTAAATACACAAAGCTTAACAAGCACTTTAATAACTTAACATTAAACTTACTAAATCTATAATCTTTGGTAGAAAATGCACGTCGGGTCTGCAAAGATAGAGAGGTATTTGGCACTCGGTGCTCTATTTCTATCCCGTAACGGACCTGGCGTGATGACATAATAATAATAATCTTAACTGTTACTATTAAATATTAACAAAGAGTATAGTTTCAAAGATAATAATAAATTTTAAATATTCCTTAATATTTCCAACTCTATCTTTATCTATGTAATCAATATATTCAGTAGTGGGTCAGCTTGGTGGATAATGTTCAGAATTATCCCAGCAATGGGATCATAGTGGGCTTCAATATATTATTGCTCATTATTGACTTATAATATTAAGATAAATCCTGCAATAAAACTGATGATAAATATATATTAACCGACTTGATTGACAGCGAGCGAGCATGCGATGAAATATTGGTGATAAAAATACACAAAGCGATATTTATTATATGGAGAAAGGACATGTTTGGATATGCCTTGTATTGTATCCAAAATATAAATATTTAACTTGCTTCCACAAATACTATTAATTTTTGTGGACTCATATTAAATACTACATCGACTTTTACTTACAAGTTATGAGCTTAAGGCGTAATTATTATGTTTATAAATAAAACATGATCGTAAAATATTTAAAATTTCTTGGAGCAAACAAACCTTCATCCTTCTTTGGTTTAATAACAAGACACAAATCCTATAAGCTGGCCCGTTGGTTCTGCGGTCACTGCATAACCGCTCTAAGGCGTCAATTCCCAGACTAATATTTGTGTGACAAGCAAAAGTATATGTGTCTGTCTTTGTCTGCACTTAAATAACATCTGTTTAAACATTTATTTATTATATATGTGTAGTTTATTCGTTTGCCGTAGCACTACAACCTTTGTCTAATTTGGAATCAATTTAAGAAATAAATTTAAAATCATTGCGTGGAAATGTAACAAGATATTTATTTGTTCATATTTTGTATGACCAGGTAAAGACGTTAATCACTTATAGCTTGGCCCGTTCTCTGTCAAACAAGTCAGTATATAAGTCTATTTCATACCAAACACTTAGACAGTTATGAGAATTAAAGAAATATATGTGGTGCAGGCAATTAGAACGATATTAACTGTTAATTGAATAAGTTGTTGCAGCTCGCGAATGCTTGTTTTGTGGCCCTTATTAGCAAGGAATAAGATTTATTATTGATTGCATCTCGCGCTTTCGTGACTAAATAATCAGATTTAATTGCTTTGTTTCAATAAAAGTAGATTTAGTAGTATAATAATATAAGCTTAATGTGGTCCAAGTGATAGCGTGTAGCGGTAATGAAAAATTAAAAAAAAAAAAATGTACGTATACAATGTAACTTCTTTATGTAGTTGATTGTAATTTTTCCTATTTCAAGTTTAACTTCTTGAATGTATTGTCTTTTTATAACTTTGATGCTCAACTTAAATTGCGAGATACATTGAAAATTCTAATACTTGTCGTACATTTTCTTCTAACTGAACGTAACTATTGGAAAAACAACAGATTGTGTTCCTGTAAGACTAATGTCGTATAATATCAGATGAAACGAGCAACGATTTGGGTAGCGGCCTAATATAGTATTTACCGTTAGCATAGAAATATAGACATAAAAACTTTATTTTTATATAACATACATACATTCTAGCAATTTATGTGTAGATTTTTTGAACAAAATAATTTACAAGCAACAAAATAACAGTTAAAAATGATTTTAACATTTTACAATTAAGTAGAATTTGTGGAAAATTTTTTGATTATACATATGTATTTATATGAAATATACGCTCCGCTTCTGATTTGTTCCCGCTATCACTTGAGACCTACACAAGGGCTTTCAAGGAAATTTTCGCCTTTCAACACACTACCAAATGTTAATTACTTTTACTTTGTTAATAATAAATATGAGAGTTTATTGTGTGTTGAATTTTTTTTTGTATATAAATGGAATGTTCAAAATATTTATTTAGATATAAATATAGATATATTAAACGCTACTGCTAGCACTTAATTTTGGTTTGTGTACATACACGATTTAAAAATAATTATATATCATATTATAGAAACTTTTGTTAGAATTTGGAATCGTTCTAGAAAGTACAGTGAATTTTTTAGGTGACGTTAATGAAATAAGTGTTCAAAAAATATATTATTACATGTGTCCGTTATTATTATAATAATAAAGATTAATATTTATTTCATGTGCCGGTGTTTTTTTTTATAATAAAAATCCCCTTTTTTATTTTATATCAATTTATAACAGTAACATTAAAAGTCGTAAAAATGTATTTGTGAACTAATTAACCTAACGTTCAATGTGAATGCAACTCTACATTCATTTACCAAAGTATATACCATTGACGAAAGATTGATACTCCTGCGTGCACTGCCCCTTCCACAGTATCCCACATACCAAGAATGCCGTTAAGTCTTCACTTTTTTTCAAAATTACTTAACATTGTAACGCATACAAACATAATCGATATAAACGTGTGGTATGAGGAATATAATTTATAGTCTATTTTATACTTAATTGTCCATAGAGGCTATGATTTATGAGGTTACTAGTTTGCGTGCTACGATCTCTGATTTCCCCCAACGGCAAATTACATTCTACCCGAATCTAACAATACCCGCCTACAAAATAATGTTTCGTGTCAAAAAATTACTACAATAAATCACATACTTTTATTTCCTTTTGATAATTTTGTTTTCTGTTCGTTTATTATCACGCCGAAACAACACTTGAAGGTATTTATTGGCTTTTTAGTAAATTAATTATGAGTAAAATAAAAATGAGAAAAAATGCAGTCAAAAAATTATCATCGTATATTTTAGTATACTTAAAAAAAAGCCTTGTTATATTCCACCTTTTTATAATCTTATCATCGAGACCCCTAAGGCGGCAGGTACACGAATAATAATGTGAGCGATATTTCTTAATCTGTTACCGTGTCGGAATGATCTCCCCGCTGAGAATACAGTAGAATCTCTCCGCCGAAATACAGTGGATTGTCGCCTTTTAGTCGTTTTTTAATTTTTCATTATTCTTATCTACATTATAATACAGATGGAACAAATAGTGTTCAGAAAAACGTATCTCCAGCCTCGCTAACACTAACTTTCCCGAAGTATGTTAAACTTGAACAGCTATTAACGAAATTACTGTATTATCCCTTAAAACGAAAGTTTAGGTATCTGGGATTTAATTAAATAGTCATTCAAATACTTGAAACCCTAACACATTCTCTGAGTATTTCAAGGTTGTCGTGCCTCGATCAGTTCGGAATATTTCGAAGTTTAAATAACTATATGAAACTATTGTAAGTTAAATTTCGATTTTAGCAATCATCGGTTAGGTTAAGTTGTTATTATTAGTTTTAATCGCATCGTTGTTTAAACTTAGCTTAAAAATACATTTCTTGTGTTCCGTTTACTACTGTTCAATTTCCGAGTCGGGTATTATTGGATTTTTCTAAATTAGAATTTCTAATAGAAATTTCTTATAACGACTCGGATTCCAGATCTGCGCCCGGTGTATAGGAATAGGCCCACCACGTGTTACATGGTGGGGTATAAATGTAATGTACGAAACCTGGAAGTGCCTTCTCTGCCTATCCATCCGAGGATTACAGACGCGATGTGAGGTGTTACGTTAACAACTAGGTTCGGATCAAGAATGAGTCTATATCAGAAACAATTTTTCAAAGATGATCGTGCTGTTGTTTTGGCGATAGTGCTGCCATCTCGGAAATTGTGTTAAGTACGTATTCTTGACGCCTTAGGTGAGATACGTAGGCTTTATAAACATGATCAGGGTTTTGTTTGGGTTTTGTTTATAAAGATAATATTAGAAATTAAAGGTGTAGTGTAATTTGTAATACATATAATAAAAAATAATAAAAGCTGATAGCCTAGTGGTTAAGAATTCAGCCCGTTACTCCGGGGGTGCTGGGTTCAAATCCATGACGCGCACCTCTTTACAAAAGTGTGTTTTCAATTAAAAATATCACTTGCTAACGGTGAAGAAAAATAATGTGAGGAAACCTACTCACCTTAGAATTAAAAAAAAAAATCTAAGGTGTGTGAAATGTGCCAACCCGCACTTGGGCAGCGTGGCAGACTACGGCCTTAAGTCTCTCAATATGAGAGGAGACCCATATTCCAGGAGTAATATATATAATAAATTAATTTGGATGCGACTACATTCTTAAAGAGGACGTAGCGTAGGAGACTCCAACTATGTAGATGAAGTAACGATATACGCAAAATAATTGGCAATATTTGGATGCGAAGAGCTATCTGTGACATGCTTTTGGAGAGGCCTGTGTCCAGCAGAGACGATAACGGGCTGATGTTCATGATGATAACTAAATTCTCGTAGTAAATTTTACTAATTTGTAATACATATATTCCTGTAGGATAATCTAAACTTGTGATATATAGTAATATTCAACCGTGAAGATTCCAGTCCTTCGGGATGGCAAAGTAATCGTGAAGACCCGAAATCAAATTGATTTTCTTTTGGCTAATGCAAAAATACCCTTAGGGATGTTCAACAATAGTTTTGATGATGAAAGTGAAACTGAGTTAAATTACCTACAATCATACTAATATCATAAATGCCAATGTAAGTTTGTTTATGACGCTTTCACGCCAATACTACTCAAGCGATCATCATGAAATTTTGTACACATGTTTTTGGAGGTATTAGAAGTAACATAGCATACTTTTTAGTAAAGGAAAAAATATTTTTTATGTAAGATAAAAAACTTGTTTGTCAAAAAACCTCAAAATCTAGCTACTTCAACGTCATCTAGCATTCCAGTAATGAAATTCCAACACTTAGTACCGTAATACCGTCGCACTGTATTGCTCACGATAATATCCAATCCAATCCCTTATTTTCTTATGTCATTTTTATTTTATATTTTAATTTTTGAGGTTAGCTCTCATTTTTATGGTTAGATGTCACTTAAATATCGCAACTTTATTATCTTAACATCATTAAAATTGGTCAATTCGTTGACATTAAATTATGAACATTTAATTTCGAAGTTATCATCATGAATATAAAAATGCTATACACGAACTGTGTCCACGAATTTTATGTCGCAGACCAACGCGAGCGAAGCCGCGGGAAAAGCTAGTATTACATATAATAATAATAATAATCGACCCATTTATCATTCCACTGTTGGAATATGGGTCTTCTCTCATAATATTACATATAATATGATTAATATACAGACCCTCCAGCAGCTGTAATTTAAGGAGCTTGCTCGCGTAGACTCCCTCTACGTTTGGGTTAAGGAATTAATATGAAATGGAAATTATTGAGCAGTTACGTATAAACATACGTTAGATTTATAAGGTTCTAATTATCATATCGTCATGCTAGGATTTTTACAGAGTAGGCAGAGGGCGACGCGTGTCAAATGTACCTTTACAGAATTGACGCGATTTTTCTGTATACATCGCCGTCAATATATATATGTTTAACTGAAATTGTATTATATATATATAATGAACTATATATAACAGTCAATTTTCATCAGCTCAGTTATTTTCGTCAGCTCTTCTATCTTCATATTTTCCTTCCCCCAAATCCATCATACCTCCGACTTTCCGTATTCACATATATTGTGATTATCACATATATTTTGATGTACATATATATAGTTTTATCATATCACGACCACGTCCACTTCAATTAGACAAGCTCGCATAAAGTGAAAGTATTTTCAGTGCCGACCTTCATCAATCGCTTTAATTTTATTATTGATCTCCAGCACCTGTGGCTCCGGGAAGGTCCGCCTATTCCACACAACGTAATCAATTAATATCAACGATATTCTTAGGTGACCACGTATTTAGAATAGCCAATTAAATTATCTATTGTTTAAAAATGGATATTGATGAATAACCATTTTGCGTCCTGTTCCATGGGATATAAAACCAACGTAAAGTGGGAGTACTACACTCCTTTGCCTACTCCTTCGAAAAATACAAGCGTGATGTTACTTTATGTTATTTGTTTTCCTACGTACCACGTAATATTTGTCCATTTTCACATCCATAATTTTGAGCATAAAGAATAGCTGTGGCAAAACACCACTCCAATTGTGAGAAAATATCCCAACAATATCAAATTATTGTTGTTATACTGTCACATCATGTGGGGTAGGCTTCCTAATCGCGTACCCTTATAGGATATGCAAAAGACACTGATTTTGTACTAATATCAAAAACAAATACTATGAAAGTTAAAAGAATAGCGGTATATCATCGACATTTAACCTGCAGTTGGAATTTGACTTTTAACCCTTTCTAAAAATGCTGAGAAAACGACATTTTTACTCACTTTTCAAACAGTAGCAAGGTTGAGAATATGACGATGTCTTGAGAAATGTATTTCCGTAGCACTTTCGTAGAGGTCTCGTAGACCCGTATGTTCACCGAGTCGTAACGTAGTGGCCGTGAAGGTCTAGCTCATAAGCTGGTGAAATTATTTTTAAATCGAAATATTTTTTTATATATTATTTTTAGAATGAAACGTTATTTGACCGCGGTCAAAACTAAAACTAGAACATGACCGTGATAGTTAAGTTTTAATATATGTTTCGCACAGGCGAGGAACAACGCAAAACGAAAACTTTATGGTATACATCAAAACAGTCTTCAAGACTACAAACCAGTCTTGAAAACCAAAGAACAGCAGCAACATATTTACAACCTAATTGCTATAGACATTAGGGTTAAAATCGGTAAGCATTTCAAGAGTATAACGAATACGTTAACACTCGATTTATCATGTAACTTTTGATGCTTTTATTTGTTGCTTGTGTAAGACTGCTTTTGAATAAAGTAAGAAAAACGCCATAGTAAATCTTACATAAGCTATAATATTCACCAAATCACTTCAGAGATTTTTAGGATTCCTGCCGTTGTTAAAAATATATGAGTCTATTTAGCACACATAGGAAACGTAAAAAGTTATTGCCATTGCATTTAATATTTCTTTAATTCTATTATAACGGCAAACCCCTCACAACATAGACTCACCATGGAACTTCTACGTAACTGGTGAAACGTGGAGGTGTACTACACTCCTTTGCCTACCCTTTCCAGGATTACAGGCGTGATGTTACGTTTATGATACGTACCTAGATAAGCGCTTGGCCTTTCTGGAATATTCAATGGCAATTCTTGTAATATAAAAATTCCATGGATTATTTTTATCTATTCGTATCTATAAAATATCATCCACTTTCAAAACTGCTCCGAATTGCTGGATGAAGAATAAGGCGTCCATTAATCAATTGAGATATCTCATGAGAAAAGATAAGATAAGATAGGTTTAAATAGCAATAAATATCTTTTTATCTATCGCTTCTTTTTTGCGCTACAAAATAAATTTAAACCCATTTAGAAATTGTCAAGGGGGAGTTAACGAGGTACTTCTGAAGATATCTGTCCAGCGGGAGATGCAGCGGCTTTTTGCTGGATTTCTTTGTGAATGGAAAATACTATTTACTATGCACAATTATTGCGCATCACGCTTATTGTAAGGTGAGCTTCAAAAAGTGCTGAACCATTTTGAAATAATATGTTTAGTTTGTATACAATATAGTTAGTTCTCCAGCTGTCTTTTATATTTTCACGCCATAATTTCGACGTTGATGGATGCCTGTACCTAAGGAGATCAAGGTTTGGCCAAGTAGATCAAATAGTGGCTGATGGATCTATTTAACGTTTAATGTTATCCGGTTAAGGGAGGCCTATGTCCAGCAATGGACATCCAAAGGCTGATGATTATGCTATCTATGTATCTTCCCTGTGAAGATCCTGGTGTGGTAATATAATAATAAAGTTAATGTTTTTAAATTTTGGCGGGATGATCACTTGACAACATTTTATCTTGAGTTTAGCTACATGTGTGGATGATGGAATTTAAAATAATAAAAAAAATTGTTGCAACATTATGTATGAATAAAATAGCATGGAGGTGAAGGCTACTGCACCCCATTATATTGTTAAATTCCGATTAAACACAGCCAGCAATACGTCATATACGTTATCAGTAATGACTTAATATATGCAATCCTTAGTTTTTTACAGAACAAGGTATAGTTGTCGCTTAAAACAGATAAATTCCTTAACATTATTCATGATTCATTTTAATGCCCATAAAAGGATATTTTATTGGTAAATGCCTCATTATCTCGCCTCATTAGTTCCGCGTCCCGAAACATCATTATACTTTCATTTCGCTCGACGATATTTTGAACCTTATGACTTTTGTAATAAGACAAAGACGCATTAGAACGGTTCACTGGTCGATAAAGAAACCGAAAAGCTCTAAACAAAAGTAATATTTCTTTATCAAATATATTAAATGATTCACGAAAATTCAAGTAGTAAAAATTGGTTTTTAAACGATAAATTTAGAAACAATAATTTGTAACTATATAATATGTCGTATATCGAGTTTTTTTGTGAAGAGAGCATAGTCCGATCATTCAGTTCTCCTAGTATCCATAAACATAACTAGACTATTTTTGGGATCGAATGGTCGGTGGCCTTCCTCGATGCTAATAGGTGTAGTCTTGGCGCGACACCCTTATGGGCCTGACACCCGGAAGAGGCAAAGCACCTTTTTCCACGGTTTCCCGTTTTTTCCCTCCGGTTCCTACGACAATATGCGGCCATACCTACCATCCCGTCGTCGCCGTCATCGTCTTTCCCGAGATCGCCATCTGAACGGTTCGAGGTACAGTTTTAGCCAATCACAACCACGGAAGTCTCCTTTCAGTCGTCTCTACGACATGCAGGACATAAAGTAGCTCGTATTTTAGTCCTAAGCTATAGGGACAATGGCGCGGTCTGCCTAGGCACGGCTAAATACCTTAGCTCTCGACGGGTGGCAGCGAAAGCGGTACGAGAAGCCGAAATTTACGATCCCCAATCCGCGTGTGCAGCGTGAGGGTTATGGGCCAAAATCAGTCAGGGGAGACTTTCGGCCAACGATAAATTTAAAAACATTAATAATGAGGATGTTAAAAAACTATGTAACAAATAAAATAGTTATTGCATGCACTTTTGTACTCGTAAGCTTTTTTTATTTAATTATAAAGCTTTTGTAAAAGCTCGTCTGAAATAAATTACTCAATGTTCATATAAAAAACATCGAAGAAAAAGTAGCGTTTTTGTCCGCTATCAAACTTCGTGTGTTTACATACATTGTTTTAGAGATCTTTTGTATAAAGTACTGGGGGCTCTCCAGTGCCTCTAATTTATGAAGTGGAAAGGAAGAACAAAGGTCCATTCAAAGGGAGTTATCTGATAAACGGGGAAAATTCTGGATCGCCTCTTTTTGGGATGACAAGAAACGACACAGATTTGTCTCTTTCAATATTTAATAACTCATCTTTGAAAAATGTAGCGCAGTAACGATAAATGTAATGTTTAAATAAAAAAATTATATGGCTCGGGTATAAAAAGAATACTTTCAGAGGAATGCTCATATTTTGATTTATGTAAAAAGTTAACAACATTTTTGATAGTTCGCGGTATACAGATAAATAAAACATCAGAAAGCTTACAGATTACCCGATTAAAAATATTTCGCAGGACTAAGTTTTTACACATATTTTTGAGACTTCTATCTTATATCTAATAGAAATTTTGCCGATATCACTGGCATTTGTTAGGACTCTCTCCCTTCCACTTTTAGGTCCTTAAAAATATTTTTTACAATGTATCTGAAAATAAAATATTCTTTACAATACATCTGAAATCTAGTGTCAATATAAATAATCCACTACAATATCAGCTGGAAAAAGAATTATGTCGAGTGTATTGTGCAATAATTTCAGAAGCTGATCAGTAATTGTACAGGTTGCAATCAGACCGTTTATCTGTTGAACGAAAGCGTCGCCCTGTTTCGTTAACCGTTATCGATTATCGTCGTGCGGTTGTCGACTCTTATATTGGGTAAATGCTTCTACATGTAAAATGTAATAATTAGATACACCATCATCAACAATTTTATCGTGGCACCGTTAAACACGGGCTTAGTCTCAGAATGAGAACGGTTAAGGCTATAGGCAAGTACCAGTTGGCAGGCTTCAGAAGCGTCACAGAACCTTATTGAGAATCTTTACCGTAACAGCATGTAAAATTTAATTTTAAAACGCATCTTTTTTGCGAATATAATTGCGTGTAAAGCAAACGACTCGCCCTTTTTATCCTGATGGACGTAAAAGATAATTAGTTAATCGCCCACATCGAGAAAACAAAAAAAATACAATTTTATATATTAACGTAAAACAAGCTTAAATTTAAATTCATTATAAAAATACATTTTTCCCTTTAATAAAATACCCATATAAACCAGTATTGTATTTAATAGAAAAGAAAAAAAAATGAAACATCCTTATTAGGTAAGAAAAAGAGATATTTCCAAGAAATTGAAGACGTTACCTGTAGAAGCGCCGGCGGCGTCAATTACAGACAAAACAGCTAATGGGCCTCTGTGACAAATAAATTGCCGGAGTAATTTATATCCGAACCGAAAACGTTAGTTAATTGCCTATTTATCAGCCGTTGTTGTTGTAATGAGAGATAACTTACGAAAAATACGACTAATTAGTAACGGAATTATTTTACTGGTATCTATTTCCTAAATACGTCATTTGCAGAAGCGTAGTGTAAAGTACGTGCGTTTGGAGTCTATGGTATTTTGCTGTGCTCATAAATAAATAATTGCTTTAGGTTTGCTTATAAATAAAAAATAACTAATAGAATTAAACGTTATAAGAAACAGACTTAAGATAAAGGAAGAAAAAAAAGCTATAAGGATTAAAAAACTTACAGCCGACGCAGCGAACGCGTAATGACTCATTTGTATGTATAAAAAGGAACAATGTATAATATAAAATCACTTTAGGAGCAAGGTAGTTAGTAAAAAGGTTCTGAATGCGTTCTTTCTGCGCCAATCTTCAGTAATCCAGTCAGCATTATATAGCAGAATCTATTTTTAATAGCAGCATTATATATCTTCACGATCTTCTATTCTTCGCTTTCATCTCACCCTAAAGATATTTTTTAGGGAAACGAATAACCTGAAAAATGTCGAAACTAAAGAAATTTGCTACATTAATTAAAATGGCCGCATCAGAGCGATCGTTCCCCGGGGATAGACCGCTTATTAAATGCCCAATCGAAGTTTATTGGATATTATTGAATTTTCTCATAACTGTAGTACTTACCTACAGAGTACAGCGTCTTACTGCAGACGGTTGCGTTTTTGAAAAGACAAATAAACTTCGATACTTCCACAGTCTTCTGTGTAGTGAGCTTTATAGATAAGTTAATATAAAGCTAGCTAATATTAAGCTTATTATGTTTGCCTCCACGGTTACAACAAGTTACATTTTATCTTAAAACCCACATTTGTAAAGAGGCGCGCGTCAGGATCTGGACCCGGGCCTCCAGAGTAGAATTCTGAATTTCAAACCAATAAATTATTGTTGCTTTAATACTGATTAAATCAGACAGAACTTGGTTTATAGTAATTAAAACGCTTAAACAATTTATGTACGTATAATAAATTCATACTTACAAATATATAATTTATCCGCAGACAACAAATGCACAAAACCCATATCATCCAATGCAACAATCTGGGTCGCTAACCACTAGAGTAAGAGACTCCAGTCACACTCATATCTTGTATGGTGATGACTACCAAGGTTTCTCCAGTTATGAGACAGAATGAATAAGCAGTTTTTAGTGGAGCTTGGTGAATTCTAGGTAGCATGTCGCCTTCCATCAGGTGAGATTGCAGCCAAATGCACGCCTATCTCTACATAAAAGAAAGTTCCAGAATACATATCAGTAATGAGATATTACAAACCCCCCTCCCACCCTCCCCCCTAAACATTTTTTCCCCTATTGAAGACTCGTGTCCTCACAAAATGCTTGAAAGCTATGATCAAACAATAAAAAATAAAATGTTAGCCATGAAATAAACATTCTTCCCTTTGATTGAATCTCCGTTTACTCAATAATGATCAGAAGGCAGGAAACAAAAGGGAATCGAATCGCCACAGCAAAAAAACCGTTGCAGGCAAGGTTTGAGTTCAAATGGTAAGAATATTTTATTCGACATGGCATGAATTTGCTATTAATTATAAATAACTTCGGTAAAATTAAACAACGTCAATTCATGCGTGATTATTAATGGCAAATTGTTATAAGCATAACCGTATAGCTGGTCGAGTGCAGATCGAGTAATTCGAAATTCCCAGCACCTCGGAGAGTGGTCATAGCCCAGGTTATGGCAATAGGTTCATTCCCTAATCCAGGATTGGACGTTTAACATAAATGACGAAAATATGTAGGAACATAATACACTCGTCTACCTACGTTTTCTTTCGTTTACGTATTTATTTTTGTTTCATAGAAAATCATAGCATTTTTCTATATAATATAGATACCTGTCTGTTGGTTTCCCGCGGGAAAAAACACATCCCCACTTAGGAATACAGGACAATGCACTTCAATATATTATTCATTGCATCAATATTCAGACATTGTGTATCTTATATATGAAATATGGAAATATCGTTGGCTGCAGCGATAAAGTTTTCGATCAGAAGCACAATATCCATTTGCTTTTATTCCAAACGTTTCCAGACTTTGTTTCGAGATGGAATTTTCCCTTTTATTTTTCTGACTGGTTAAATTCATTCACAGTGTAAGACTTTACTCATTAATTCTAATTTATGATATAAAAAATAAACAAAACATATATTCGATTAGTGCGCTTTTAGCAATTAGTTCTATTATATTACTATTCTATAAATTAGGCAAAATTAGCTGTCACACTTTCAGCGGGAGACGCACAAAGCTAACAGCCTTTACAAGTCAGTATTTACTTGTTTCACTGGACAGGGTAGTAAGACCCGCTTTAGTGGCCAGACATTCTACCTCAGTCCAGACATAAATAGTACCAATTGCATTTCATTATGCCCTGAGGTTGCTGGATACAGCGGCGTACATTTGTTTCATTTGTTAATCTTTAGATAGCCTGGTTATATGCTTCATTGGTTAGCCGTTCGGTCGTTTCTTCTTTGAATCGTTCATCATAGGCCTGGCCTATTAGGTAACCGGTGGTTATGAAGATATCAAATTTTTCTAAGCTGCACTTTCCAATGGTAACCTTCACTACTTATTACAAAATATTTTTGAGTCTAACTGTATAAAAATATGTTCAGATTTTCTTAAATAATTCATATTATCCTTGTCCCTTGTAACGTTGTATTATTAAAATCATGTTTTATTGAGTTTTAAATTTATACTTTTGTATTAGTACATATTCAATATATACCCAATATAAGCTTAATATACATGTCTTAAATATATTTCCATTTCTATTATTAGGTACATTTTTAATTAGAGCAATGCTACATATTTGTAAGTGAATTAACGACATTTAATTTTCTATTAAATTTAGTTTCATTTAGTTTCTATTAAATGTATTATTCAGTTTTATTGTTAAACTTTTTATATTCGTATTTTAATATAAATCCCTGATGCACTTGATAAGCAGTACTCGCTCAAGCAAACTTGATACCGGCTAACTTAATTGGTGCAAGTTGTAAATTGGTTCTCCCTTGGCAAGAAAGTTCCTCTCCATTTTGTTTATTTTTTTCACTTCATTTTTCGCAGGCGCTAATTCACGCTGGAGATTATTTTCTTGATGAAATGCTCCCAGCGTCAAGGAAAAATTGAACTTACTTCCTCTGAGTTACGTAAATAATGAATAATGTTTGTTCATTTATTATATTTACGGTTGACACAAAATTACAAGTGACATAGATTCGCCCTTGTCATCGTCATCGGCCTATCTCAGTCAGATTCAGAGATCTATTTTTTACTATTCACTGCATGTATATGAGTATGATAAATTTAGCTAAATGTAAGCTGTATTATAAACACACAAATGTGTTAATAATATAGGGTTTATAATACACCTTGTATTGATGCTTGAATAACAAATATATTTCACTTACTTGGCTTAATGTCCTATGTGCCTAACTTGGGGCACAGGGCTTCCGCAATAGTCCTATATAGCGAACAGTCTTGAGCTTCACGCTTTACGTCAGTCCACGCCAACCCGATACTCGTCGCCTCCGACAACACGGTGCGGCGCCAGCTCTGTCGTGGACGCCACGCTTTCTTTTCCCTTGAGGATTCCAATCAAGTGCTTGTTCCGGAATCTAATCAGAATCCCCCCTAAGAGTGTGACCAATCCAGAACCATTTGATCTGGTTATTGATAACAATACAAGAAACAGTGCAAAATAACTAACATATAAAACTTGAAAGGCAATCCTAATGGATTGCCGTTCAAATTTTATATGTTGTTAGTTTTGTTGCAAGTTTTGTATGTTCAAGTTTTATATGTGTTGAAATCGTCTTTAAATCCTCGTCTTTAAATCCTCTGGCGTTAATACGTCAGAGGATTTAAAGACGATTTCAACATATTACATGGAGAGGCTGGACAAGAATCGTATCTTTGTTAATACACACAAAGATCCTCCCGTGTTAAACGATGGCCAGCTAAGAGGCATTTTACTATATAATAAACAAATGTTAACAAAATATAAAATAGGAAAACAACCACTACTTGTTCCTGACAATTAGGTACAACAGACGTTATTTCCTTAAAAATAGTGGAATCGTAATAAAACAAGGTTCGAGGTCGCCACAAGTGTATATAGGGCATATTAAAAACTCAGAGACTTTTAGCAACACGGTTCGATTAAAGCCAATATCGGTAAAGGAAAAGTTTCGTAAAGCTCGGCGCACGTTACAATTATGCCGGGTGAAGTAACTTGTACGAACTTTTTTCATTACTAAACTCGCGTCCCCCAACAAGTGTTGTTAAGATTTTTGGGAGCGAAACCGAGGCTTGTATATCTCTCGTGTATTGTTAATATATTTAACACTAAAGGTCGAAATAAAAACCATTTCGAAAATCCCCTGTTGGTGGACAATGGAAACTCCTTGAAGGGTTGCTTCTTTTATTGCATAATTTTTGTGTTCGCGCACAGTTCGTGTTGAGAACGATCCACTTGTCCAGATTACCATCTGCGTTGCGATATGCGATATTACTGATTTGGATCACCTTTATATATTAATATACTAATATGAATATAAATAAAATCTTCATACAACAGAATTCAGAATAGTACCTAATTAAGAAATTGTATTTTTTTTGCTTCCTAGAACTAATCTACACGTATTTTATGGTGACTTTTTCTTCATTAATAAGTAGAGTCGACAATATTTGGCCACAGAGTCCCATTGTTCCACGACAAC
>DWEC01000241.1:0-19011 GCA_018245735.1 Microceris miodesmiata
GACTATAGCCTAAACGCTGAGTGTGTTTAGGTCATAGTCTGCCATTTTGAGCGAAGGCCCGTGTCCAGCAGTGGAACGATAAACAGGGTGGGAAAAAATAAATAAATTACAAGTTATTAGAACAACATCTAATTAGCATCGAAGGGTACAGCTTGAGATTTGTTAAAAACAAAAAATACCGTTTATTCCACTTGTTTACTTTGAGGGAGCGTCCTAATCAACGACTCTGCCACAGGCCTCAAACCATTTAGTTACGCCACTGATGAATAATGAGGTAAAAACATTATTATGTTACGAGTCAAATGTGTGATTTGTATCTGCAATTAACACATATACCGTGATTATACTGGCTTCTTATTATTGTTACAATAATATCTGTGAATAATGACATATAGTGACAGAGTATAATAAATATTTTTAAATTGCCGTTTACAGCCATAATGTGTGCGATATAAATGTGAGCCATAATTAAAAATGAATCTTTAATATTTTCATTGGTTACTTGTATTATTAAATTCAAAATTTGCATTGGGAAATTTTATTGGCTGTAATTTATTGTATTCTATTGGTGGCTGCCGAGGAAAGACCGCGATGGCGCTCTTTGGGAGGCTTACATATGTCCAGCAGTGGACTGAAATAGGCTGACGATGATGATGGCTGTAAATATGCCTAGTGAGTGACTTGACATTTAATTTAAAAGATATTTTTTATTTACCGTTTGTCAATAATGAACTATCATTATTATGAATGTCAAAGTCAGGAACAAGTTCTTACCGTATCAATTTTTTTCCTGAACTGAATATTCTTATGACTTCCAGAAAGTTCTCAAGTATTATACACTCGTTGCATTATCTTTCCTGTTTTTATACATTTAAATTCTTCGTATATTCTAAGTTATATTGTGTGTTAGTGTAACATTACTGAATGTAATGTATTGTAAATTTTATGTTGAGTTGTTCCAATAGTCCGTTTGTCTTACAGATTCCTTGAAACTAGTTATTTTCTTTAACAAGAAATGTTATAATAAATTATCTACAACTTAACATGGCTATTGTCAGGCTACATGACGATTGGAGTCTTGCTTTATTTCAATGCCCCATTTGTTGACTTTTAGTCAGTTATTTAGAAAATTCGTTATAATTAGTCAATTCTACAATACTTGACTAATGTCATGATGATAATACAGGTTCTAACTACGTTCACAGAATAACATTCGTTCTTCAAAGTTATAACAGGATCCCATACTGAAGTAATGTTTTAAAGACTTATATAATGTTACTGTCGCTTAATATTATTGCATTTTTTCTGTCATTCCATTATTTACAATTGAATCTTACTGATTAGGAAATCAGTTTGAATTCATGTTAACTTTGGAAATTTTATTGAGTTAAAGCATTCTTTTATTGTTTTTAGTAAATGTTCCGTTTTAACTCCATTCATATAAATATACATTTGATAGTATAGTTATATCTGTATACAATTACCTTGCTGATATATCGGTTTAAAAGAACTACGATTTCTTAGTAATTAGTTATCTGTGCTTTAGTTACTTAATAATCTGTGTAACTTGCAATCACATTTGGTTTTAATTTTTTTCATTTTTAAATCAGTTCATTTACAGTATTGAGTAAATTTATAGGGAAATGAATTACATGTATACTATTTAAATATGTATTCGAGGACTAATTAATTGCTTAATTAGTTTACGTTATATAATAACTAGAAACCAATTGAAGTTTACGAAATAACAGTTAAAATAATTGAGTTGCAATATCATAAACTTGGTACTGTTTTGATTTGTTATGTGTACATTGATGAAATATTTGATGGAAAGTAATAATCAAATTGTAAGATTTAATATTTTTCACTACAATTCATACTCGAACACCATGAATTTTGTCAATGTAATCGATGACAGTGAATGAACTTGAGACATTGATTAAAGTTATTACAGTTGTTAACAAACAAATGACTCAGCGTGTTAACACTCACCTGTGTCTTAACCATTGTTTTCTTATCTAGCTTTTTTAGACTATTCTATAGTTCAAATAATAAGTGATAGAAAAGTACCAACAAGGTTTGCTAGTGTTGCCATTTGGTCTGATGAGCGATTTACAAAAACTCTGTTTAATTTTGTTTAAATCTGAACCTTGTCGATAAGGCGACTTTATTGAATTGTCATAATAAATTTAACAATCAGGCTAAATGTATATTTAGTACGAAATATTGGTAGTACAAGACTCGATTTAGGGAGCCAAAACTTTTGTCAATTTTATTGACCCCCTCCATTAAAATTTTTATAATAAAATTGTAGGCAGTAATGTTCGAGAACCCTCCTAACAATCTATCTATAAATGCTCATAGTTAGCCCTTTGGTGATGTTTTCATGTCTTTTTGTCAAACACTGTTGGATGACTAGAAAAGAATATGAAAAATTACCTTATGATTAAGTATGATGAGGTTTTTCATAATTGAACGGTAATGTCGATCTTGCACTTTGTAGACGTGATTTTCAGTCACAAAACCGCGGTAATGTTGATATTCAGTCTGTCACAATTTGAGTACTGCAACTTACAATTCCATTAGATTGTACTTATTACTAAGTATAAAATATTTAAAGCCGAATTTCGATCACTTTACTATCGTAGAAATTATGATAAAATGCATATTAGAAGACTGAGTGCATTTCATTCTCAGCCTTAGATGATAGCTTTTTTTTATTCTTACAAAAATTTTTTATGTAACCAAAATAAATGTATATGTTCCTTACATCCTTCTTCTCAACACTTTTTAAACTTATTATAAATTAGGATTGTACTTATCGCTTGTAAATTTTAAAAGCGTATTGTGAATAATTATATACAAAGGACATATTTTGTAGCTCGGATATCCTAATACCCTCAAAATTGTGTCTTAGTAGTGCCAATGATTTTTACCCAAATTTTGTACCTTTGTATTTGAACGTAGCGTTTTTAGTGTCGTGTGGTTGGCGTCATTGTATCTATTCCAATATTCGGCGTATTAGTATATAATTATTGGAATGAACGAACAATTCATTCATACTTCATTCATTTGAACGAATCAAACGTTTGAATAAATTAAAGTATCCTCTTTGCTTATGTTTGTACGATTTATTTAAGAATGTATCGACGTAGTTTCCGTTCTTTTGCGACACGAACAAGCTGATTAGGTTAGGGAACACAAAATATCGTATAAATTGTTGCTTTTTGTGTAAGCATGTTGATTGTAACTGGACTGTATTTTAATACTTAAGTAACGAGCTATTTCGGCTAAAGCAAATTGAGTGGTCTGTATATGGAAAAGACTGGCGAGTAAATGGTTAGCAGTGTATTAAAGAAAAGCCATGTTAATTAGTTTGATGTTCCGTTCAGCGTAATTAAAAGAATACAGAGCGGAACGCAGGCTTTAAGAATATAATGTCACAAATAATTATAGCTATGTTATATATTAATTAATTCAATTAAGAAGTTGTGTTTATTTTTTTATTAGATAATTTTACACTAGTTCTGTGCTTATTTGACTTGTACAGCATTTATTATTTTTTTTATTTCTATTACATATTATAATTACTCAGAGATTTTATTAATCCTCTATGTCAAACGTATGACTGATATAATTTTGCCCTAATATAAGAAGTATATTATTAAGAAGGTGGAATTTAATGAATTTTAGTGTTCTCTAAAATATTGTCATTTGTTTTTTTTTTTTGGTAATAATCGAAGTTACATTTCTAATGTCTATATTTTAAACCGTGTAAAGGATTACGCTTTGCATTTGATACGATGTACTAACTGCATTCATTACATAGGAAAAGTGATCCCTTTTGGAACGGTTTCAGAATATTAAGTTCTTAACAGATCCATAATCGTAGAAATATAGCTATAAATTAGGGAGTAGTTTGCGTGTGACAAGCCTAGTTCTCAATAATCCACAACTGATAGATACAACTCTATAATCCAATATGTAATCGACGTATGTATAATGCCATAGCAGGATGGTCCACTGTGGACCAGATACAATATTTTTGTCCCACACCGTGTTATGTACCTATTAACCCTATATCATTTTATGTATGTGTATGGTGCTCTGATATATGTTAACATATATGTACATTTGTATCCTACTATTTTCGAAATAAACAAGCGCTAGAATTTACTATGTGTTTTTTTCATCGTAAGCAGTGTAAGTATCAAATGTAATATTTCAGCTAAAGTACTGATATAATTATATACTCTTTTATAAGTCATACAAAGTTTTTTTTTTATATCAATCGTATGTGACAGACAGATCCACTAGATACTATGACCTAGATTGATGTATTTACCGTTGTTTACGAACGTGTGTAACATCAGAAGAGTTGTAAATGCGTTAAAAGTATTGGAATTTTTTCACGGTGTCCTAGATGGTTTTGGCAATTTATAGCGCTTCGGTAATATCTCGGAGAGAAGTTTATTCGGTGAATATGAAAGTACGCGGGTTTTGTTGAGTTTTTGAAGGTCAACATCATTCTTTTAAGAAGAGTGTTATAGAGGAATTGTGTAGGAAGGTGTATTAGGAAAAAATTTGAATGATTTAGAGAAAAATGCTCGTTTACATATTGAAAACCGTGACGATGTAAATACAATAGTCATCAGCAATGTCTTCCTTATTGAAACTTTAACACAAATGGATATTGGAATCAAATATTCAAACAGGTTTCAAAAAATTAAAGACAAAATCTAAAAAACAAACTTAATTTATTAGAACTCATATTATTCCATTTTTAAATGTAACAAAGACTTATTGTACTAACATAAAAATATACATCTCTGAAGTTGTCACAGACGTAAAATGTCTAGTTAGTTTTTCACGTAATTAGCTCTAGCGTAAAACACATTGAAAATATGGCTTATTTAAAATTTTTAATCATACCAAATCCGCACATACAAGGACAAACGAATATGCATATTGGATAGACAGATGAAGGGACAATACCACGACAACTACCGTCTGTACCCGCGCTTTGTATCTACGTCAAACTATGGATACTATTGTTCTGTTCCTTAGTTCAAGACTTCATCCGCCATTCATGTAAACGATTATTAACGTTGAATGCTTCTACATCAAGATATATACAGATGCAGGATAGAAAATAAAGGTTTTTCATACAAAAGAAGCGTCATAAATTTCTTCATTAATCAAAAGAAGTAAAATACACAACATATATACATTTAATGTTATCGCAAAATATCAGAAAACACCCCGTGTTTTGGTAGTGGTATTTCGTTGAAAACATCCGGAACCACCTGTAAAAATTTATCGATGATAATATTAAACAGTCTGGTCTGTCTTGTAATCTTGAGTATTATAAATTGAGGGATGAGAATTTCAATTGATTTAATACGGAATATCTGAATGAAACGAGCGCCTACCTTTATCCTGACCTCGCGGGGCATGAACTTGTGGAAGAATTCGTAGAAGTCGAAATAGGTGCGCACGAGGCCGAGGCGCGCCATCTCCAGCTGCAGCGCGCGCACGGCGGCCGCGGGCGCCGCGCGCCGCCGCCGGCTCTCCTTCGTCAGCTGGTACAGCGTTTCCACTAGCTTTTCAGCTCGGACACGAGCTTTGTAATCATATCTGAAAATAAAGGTTCACTTCTACTGCTGTTTTGAGCGCTTTATACGACGGTCGTTATATTGAATATTTAGCCAATTTAATAAACTTGTATATTTAGCCAATTTGTTTAATAAATAGTCTTCGTAGTTAATACACGAATGGGTGTTGCTTAGTTGAAGATGTTATGGTAATGTTGGTGGTAATAGTGTGCAAAACGGTTACCTATTAAAATATTTCTTTGTGAATATCATAGGATTACTTTAACATATTCAATAATTTTAAACGTAAACGTAACCTCACGCTTGTAATCCCCGAAGAGGTACGCAGAGGAATGCAGAACACTCCCACGTTTTACCGGTTACGTTTACGTCCCACTATGGAGTTATGGACTAGGTGGTGAGCCTATTGCCATGCATCGGGCACATATCCAGACTCCGAACCATTACTAGAAAATCTAAATTAGAATTTTTTTGTCATTTATAACAGTAATGTATGGTTTATAGTTTTTGTTGACATCAATTGTATTCTCAATAGCCGTGTCAGAAGTGACATAGGATATTGCGGGAGAATTACAACAATTACAATAAAACATTTTACTGTAAGCACAGGACGACTGTGGTCTTAATATTTCATATTCTGGAAGGAGACGCGTGTGCAACAACGAAACGATAAAGATGTCGGTGAAAGTTAAAACACTTACTTTGGCTCCAATTTTGTTTCTAAAAACGTGTATAATCTCTTCGTAATCCACGCGGCATTGGGCGGTTGGTACCTCTTTGGGGGTTTATACTTTAAGTCTTCTAAAAATTCAGCTGGTAACATGTCGAGAGGAATCACAGACGATTTTATAGTTTTAGGTTTCGTATTAGCTGTTTGAACTTTAGTGCGACGTAACTTTGGTACTGCGGGCACTTTAAATGGATTGAGCACGTCTCTCTTTGGAGCTTTCAAAGAGTTTCGGATTTCTACCTCCTAAAATTATATTAAAAAATTTAATACATTTTTATTATCTTATATATTATATGTGTATGAGAAATAAAAGAATGCACACTTACAAGTTGTCTTTTTCTTTCAATATTTTGGTTTTTAATTTTTTGCAGATACGTTTCTAGTGTTATTTGGCGTGTTTTTCTTGATACTTCATGGTCCGATTCTGCCGTTGCCTGTAAATCTTCAGTTTCATCCATATATAATGTTTCGGCTTCAGGCAATTTTGTCGAATTTGCTTGAGGTAACTTACTGATCTCTACATTTCCATCATTAAAATTTGTCTGTCGCTTCGCTGACTTTTCCATAACTAATGCTCTTAACGACTTTCTCGGTGTAAAGTCTTTGCCAAAAGTTTTACGTAGCGTCAGTCTTGTTGTTCTATGAGAATCCCATCCCGATCCTTGGCCGCTAGATTCCCTAGTGCCATCTGAAAAACCTGTGCTATCTCTGGGCGCAAGGCTTTGATTAACATTAAGGTTCTTAATCATGCTTTTGGATTTCCTTACACTAGTGTTACGCCCGTGCGCTGTGAATGACGTGATTAGATTTTTTTTGTCGTGTAAAACGGCTTCCAATGATGTATCTTTCTGCTCTTCTTTTTTTCTATGACAACCAGTCGTATCGTGCGTTGCATTTACTTCTGCGTGCTCTGCAGCATATTCTAAATACGGTTGATCTCGATTACCATCATCACAATCCTGATTTTCCTTTCCATTGTTCACGTTTTCACTATCAATTTCATCTTGACTTTCATTTTGCTCTGTATCTACATTTGAATGCTCTTCTAGTGTTTCTTCATTATCACCTTCTTCGTTTATGCCTTCATCTTCTCGGTCATCAGTTGCTGCTACCTCTTCGTTATCTATTTCAATTTCATCTTCGTTATCTATTTCGATTTCATCTTCGTTATCCATTTCAATTTCGTCTTCGCTATACATTACAACTTCGTTCTCATTAGCTGTTTCAATTTCGTCTTCGTTATCCATTGCAACTTCGTTCTCATTATCTGTTTCAAATTCTTCTTCGTTATCCATTTCAATTTCGTCTTCATTATTGGTATCAATTTCTTCTTCGTCATCCATTTCACCTTCGTCTTCACTATTGGTTTCAATTTCTTCTTCATTATCCATTTCAATTTCGTCTTCATTATCTGTTTCGATTTCTTCTTCTTTATCCCTTTTAAATTCGTAAACATCATTGGTTTCTATTTCTTCTTCATAATCTGTTTGTACGTCATCCTCTGCATCCTCACCTTGACTAACATTTTGTTCACTATCCTGTACAATGTTCTCATTGTTGTCTTCAACTTTATTTTGATCTTGGACTTCTTGCCACTCCCCTTCATGAATTTCTTGGCTGCTACTTTGATTTCTTTTCAGTGTTTTTTCAGCATTATCAATTGACTGATTAACACCCATCTTCCTTTGTTGCACATCTCCATCCCCACCGTCTTTTAATTCATCTTCAACATAATCTTGAATGTCTTCTTGATTACAATTTTCTTCACTACTGTTTACTTCTGTGTTCGCAATTTCTCCTTGAGTCGCAATATTGTTTTCGACGTGGTTACTCTTATTGTTACCTATATCTTCGCCATAACTTTCTTTATCTTCACCCACTTCAATTGATTGTTGTCTTGCATTTTCGTTATTATTATCAAGTTCAACATTTTTCATGGCTTTTTCATGACTTTTTTGTCCATTGTTATCTTGAGTAACATGACTTTTAATACCTGGTTGTTTATTAGATATTCTGTCTTTATTGTCTCCTTCGACATTGTGAATTTTAATTACAGAAGCATCTTTTCTCTGTTCAACATTTTCTGCTGTGACTTGACTTGCACTTAATATATTCCTAGTTTCAATGTCATTATTTTTAAAGTCATACAGCTGATTTTGTTGCCTTCCATCATTTAAAACATCGGTGTTTTCCTGGCAGGTTTTGTTTATATTTTGGGATATATCAGTGTTCTGACTTTTAAAGTCTAAATCGTTTTTGTTGCTCACTGTAACTGGATCAATTTGTTCACTGCAAATATTGTTCTCAGGGTTGTTTTCTTCACTTCTTTGTTTAATCATCTGGTGTATGTCCGTTTTCATTTTTAAAGAATTCTGTAACTGGTTTGATGCATTAATATTTTTAGTAATACTATTCTCAGTACCTTTAAAGCTTTGTTGATGATTTTCAATGTCGTTTTCTGCACTGATTTGGGTTTTATTATTCTCTTCCACTGATTCATCATCATTTTCGTATTCTAAAGTAAAGTCATCATCATCATCACTTTGTAATACTTGGTCAATTTTTGATGCTGTTTTTAAAGGTTTATTTTGATTAGATTTGTTCACCACTTTATCTTCTCCACTTTTATGACCAGTTCCATTATTACAATCCGTAAATTTCTTATCTGTTTTTAATTTAATACTGTTATTTGATTTACTTGCGTTTTTAAATGTGTGCTTGCTTAAATTGTTATTCTGAGACACACTAGTGTTACTTGTGTTTATTCTCTTTGCAAATTTACTTTTACTATTATTTTGCTTATCTGAAACGTTATGTATCTCATCCTTGTTAGTTACTGGAGCAATACAATCATTTGTTTTCATTTCTTTCAATTTTGAAGTATTTTTGGATGCATTTTTAGAATTTAAGGGTGTTTTAGAGTGTTTCGGTTTACTTGGCGCGGTATTGATAGATTCTAATGATTCTGACAATTTATTTAATCTTGCCCTTTTGCTAAGCGTAGTTCTTAACCCATCTTCCAATTGATGTTCAACCATTGTTGATGATGGTAAGAGTCTCCAATCATCCATTTCAATGTCGGTTACATTTGAAGGTGAAGGTTCGCGGTAATCACGCTCGTTTATAATTGCTGTATGTTTCTTTTTTAGCTTGTTTTGGAATCCAAACACTTTCAGTTGAATTTCTGGGATTTCGTCTTCACTCTCTGATACAACAAATTCAGAAAAAATGTTTTTACGTTTTGTACCTGGGCGATTTCCAAACAAGCTGTTGACTTGTACTTTTTCTCTTTTAGCAGCTGGTTGAATTTGTTTATTGTCTATTGTTTTATTTTCAGAAATATGGAGTAAAGCTGCGGGGAAAATGGGTTTGGTTCTCTTTTGTACACCCTTATTAAAAAGATTTTTAGGGCCAATATCTAGGACTTCATCAACAACTTGAGATTTATGGGGCTTGCCTAATGATTCACGAGTGTGAGTTAATTGGCCAAATTTATTTTGTGGTTGACTTTCCTTTTGTGTAAAGAGTTTTCGCTGAGGTACAACAATACTGTCGATTGATTCACCATCACTGCTATCTGGGAGATTTAAGCTGTAATTTTTCTTTTCTTGGCTGCAAAAAACATATTCTGATGTTTACAAATATTTCCAGTTTAAATGAGTTAATAGGTATTGTCTATACATATCAGATGTCTCGGATTGGTATTCTGTTTGGCACATTTGAATTAGTTATATTTTTGTGTGGAGGTTTACTTGTAAAATTTAGTTCATTTGTTTTTTTTGTATTAAAATAAGAGATTTTATGAACTGTTACATACAAGTACATTGCTGAGTCAACCATTTTGCAAGGTTGCCTCAGCAAGTAATATACCACATACCTATAACCAAATTATTACAATGTATGCCATTCTATGTTAATAGGAAAAATAGATCAATTTATATGGCATTCATACTAGGAATTTCTTGAGTTTTATGGTACCCAAGGATTGCATTATATATTAGTTTTGATATAGTAGTGCAGTCATTTCGGTAACTACTTTACACAGAATAATTTGCTTGCTTGTTTGAGTAGGCATTTAAAATAAAAATATAAAGTGAATTTACAAGATGAACAATATTTGTAGTATATCTTTGTGGAATGTAGGGAAGGTTTTGTAATTGATATTTTTTATTTTACCATTGAAAAATCCATATGAATTTATTTCCATATTATGTATTATTATATACTCTTTTTAGAAATCTTTTATCTAATCTCTCATATATTTATAGCATTACATAGTCATAACTAACCTCAGAACATCAATTTCAATGTATTCTTCAATTTCATTGTTAGCTTCAGTTGGTTCCTTGATACTGATCACTTCCATTATATTTTTGGAGTTTTCATCCAATCGCCGCCACCAACTTTTACCTAAAATTAATTATATGTAGAATAGTTCGTATTTCTAGTTACAACTTACAATTGAACATATAAAAAAGGAAGGCCATTTCTCAAAAATATAAATACTTGGCACTATGCTTACATACTGTTTATACAAACCTATCTATTATTTAATAAAATAGAGTTTTATTTACAGTTCACGAAACTTTTGCATAAAACCAGAGCTCTTTGGGAATGTTATTGGAGCAAATAAATGATTAACAATAAATCAGGAAGGCTTAAAGTACATTCATTTGTTTTGGAAATAAGTTTAGTTTTGAAAATTTATTGTGACATTTTTCAATTAAATTAATGTACATAAATATTAGTGTTTTTAGAAGTACTGCTTTCGGATGTAATCTATTCAGATTATGTACATAACAATTTTCACACTCATAAGAAAATAAATCTTTATACTACATATGCCCATGTGTACATACACACAACATACAAATACACATACACGCTGCAAACATACACAGCAATAGAAAATTAAATGTACCCTCTACTGTCATGCAATTCATATTTGCATGTCTACACCCACATGCACACACATACATACACACACTGAACAGAAATATGTATATTTATTTCCATTAAGTTTTCTTATTCTAAGTAATTCAAGTATGTCTTATGAGAAATAAAGATTCTTTTAATAGACAATCTCTGACTTCTGAACTGACAATGAATCCCCGACTTCTGAACTGACAATCCCTGGAGTGGAAGGTTTAATAATTTCTTTTAACAAACCAAAATTAAATTCTACCAAAGACTCCCACATTGTTCAAGTGATTGTGAGTGCAACTGTTGATTGAGAGGTTCTGGGTTCAATTCACGGGTCCCAGTACTATTAGATTTTTCTGAGATTCTCTAGTAGAAATCTCTATTAGTGGCTAGAAGTCTAGACCTGTATCTGGTACATGGCAATAGGCTAACCGTCTATTCCACAGTGGGATGCAAATGTACCTGGTGCAATGTGTATGGAGTGCACTACACATCTCTGCTTACTCCTTGGGTGATTACAGGCGAGAAGTTATATATTGTTCAGTGGTAAAATTACATTGAAGTATTGCAATAGTTGAGATTCAATTTGTTTGGAAGGAACTTTACGACACATTCTGCATTTACTAACTCACTTGATACTTGTGGCAAGTCATAGTAGCTCTTTGTTACCAACAATAAAGAATATAGGATAGTCTCATAATTGAACTCATGTATTTGAATTATAAATACCAAACTTTACGAGGTTGCTAGAGTGTGATGATGGATTCTAAGACCACAAAGTGACACTTGGGAGATGCCAAACGAAGTAATTCTAATAATTAAAACTTAACATCGCTAAAATACTTACGTGTGGGTACATCTATGTCTGTAGTATCAGTCAAAACTGATCTCCGCGTCGGCATCGGTGAAAGCACGAACGAATCCATTTCCATTTGTATGATGGCACTAAGTTTTACCGAGCTGTTGGATCGTGCAGGTGAACATACACTGCGGGAAGCCCGTGGCTTGTAACGACGAGATGCTGATTTAGCCTCTAGAGAACGTGAAGGTGATGGTATTTGTGAAGATGACATCATTAAGGATTATCTAAAAAGTAATAGCTGCTATTAATAAAATATTTAATGTTAGTCATTCAAATTGAAAACACTTCGTAATATGTAACATGTTGTTTTACGTTATGGTCTTTTGTGGTGTTGGTATATTCATAAAATCTAAGTAATTATTCTGCATAATAGTAATAAAAGTATCAATTAATATCAGTAATTTCATATTTTTGTGTTTTACCAATAAATGAAAATGAATGAAGTTAGAAAATACAATTTTATGTAGCAAATTTCATTTACCTTTGCGCAAATTAAGAGTAAGCGCTAATTAAGATAATCAATATAACACGTGAAACAGGGTTAATCACACAATTTTATATGACAATTATAGTTTGTTGCAGAAAATAACATCTCAGTCTTCACAAAACCCAGAAAAACTAACGCCACATTTAACCGTTTGTTTGGTGTTCATTTTAAATATTGACGTTTCGTTTCACCCGCGACAATTTTGTTAGTTGTCAACGTAGTATTTCATAATAACTATTTATACATCTTAAATACAGGGATCTCTATATTACAAAATATTGAATAAAATCAATTGTGACCAATAATAATGATTTTTGATAATATTAAGTATAACTGACTGCCTCCTTGGCCTAGTGGTTGCAAGCTCGACTAGGGGTATTCGATACTCGATTCGATCAATGCATCGAATTCACTCGATGTCTATAGTACATCTAGTAGTGTAAAATCCATTCGACGTTTTCAAAAGCTATTGATTTACTCGATGTATCGATGTATTTTCACAAAACATGAAACCAATGTTAACCAGCTAATGATTATACCTACTATTACTGGATATAAAAACGTAACATCACGTCCGTAATCCCCGCAGGGGTAGATAGTGGAGTGATGTTACGTTTTAAATAGCGGAATTTCTGTAATTGTGGATGATTATTATTTTTTTCTTCTTTCAAATTATGCAACTATTACGGGTAGTCAAGCGATTTATTTGTATTCGATTTATCGATGGTTTTTATGGTTTTTAATTTTCCGACGTTTGGATAGTTTTGCAGGAGCCGTAGTAACAATTATATAATTTCATTGAACATACCATGAAATTTATAGACCTGCATATTATTTGTACTATTTTTTCATTTTATTAACAAACGTTTTCATTGTGCCTTTTTTTAATAAACAAAAATTTGTGCAGCTAAGGTTTTAGATTTTTCGTTTTTTTCTTAATTCCTTGAGCATAGATTCCTTCAACATCCTATAACACATAAGAGACGTGTAGACAGGAAAAGTGTTGTAGTAGGAGTATTTTATATTTAGAAATTACGATTTGTTTGTATAGATTATCAGGGGACTGACTACAGCTTTTTGATGCAATGTTAGAAAAAGAACTTGTTTTATAAAAAACATCGATGTATTTTCTAAGTGGACACCATAAGCGCGATGACCGTTCGAGAGGTCTTGGGTTCAAATGCCAGATCGGGTACTAGTGGGTTATTCTAATTTAAAATATCTAGTGGTGACTCTGAGCCTGGAATTGTGCCCAATGTATGGCAATAGACTCACCACCTATTCCACGGGACTAAACCTAACCTGGTGAAACGTAGGAGTGTACAACACTCCTCTGCTTACTTCTTTGGGGATTACAGGCATGACGTTACTTTTTTTTGTTAAGTATAATTGTAACAAGACTTATTTGGAAAACATAAAATTGAGTAGAAAAAAAAATCAAGATGGCGGCAGCTGTGACAATAGCGAATCATTTAAACGAAGGATTGTACATACTCGTACATACATACATATCTAAACGCCAAGTGCTTTATGAGGTAGGCAAAAAGCATGGAGTGCCAAATATCTCTATCCTTGCATATCTGCCGTGCTTCATCCACATTCATCAATCTTTTCATATATGCACGTTGGTTTGGGAGACTTTTGACTCCTCCATCAGTCAGATCGCGACTTATTTGGTCGAGATAGGTGAGCTTTGGTCGTCCTCGGCATCTGCGTCCATCAACATTCGCATTGTATATTTGTTTCGTAATTTTTTCATTAGGCATTCTTCCAACATGTGCGAACGATCGGAACATGCCCTTTTACTCTCTTTCATACAAAGCATCTTTCTTACATTTGAATTACGAACAGGATTGTACACAATGTTTTATACTGTCTATTATAAACGTGATGTAAGATTTGACACATCTTTAAATGTGATTTTGCACGGTTTATTATATAACCATTAGGTACTTATCTTAGTAAATAATTAATTGAAAAACAATAGAAAGCCTTTTAGACAGTCTTATTATACAAACAATATGAACTTAATTTTACTTTTATCTAACATTTAATCTGCTAAAGTGCACTCAAATATTTAAAAGAAGATTATATTTTACTGACTCTCATGTACCTATAAAACATTATAAATATTCATAATTGATTACACTAGTTGTCTGTGCGGAGTGGGTAAAAATTACATCCCCTGACCTCATATTGAGATACCAGCGACGTCGTAAGAATCGACTAACCCCGGCGCCTGCAGATCACGGTATGGAACGACTTGTCAGGGCATTTCTAAGAACCCTAACCATCGACGGGCACGAGTGTAGGCGGTGAGAGAGGTCCTACTCTGCGATTCTCAAATCACACGCCCAGCGTAACTATTGTAGGCAAAAAATTCTTCAGGGGAGGCCTGTATTCGACTGAGGACATAACAGGCTGATGATGATGGGTCTGAATAGAAATAGGAGTAGAAAAATATAACAATTGATTTGTAAAAAATAATGTGATATCATACACATATTTAATGGCATGAACTTGTAAGGGTTACTTGCGGAAATATTATCACTCTAATTCTACAACTATCTATTTCTACAATTTTGAGGGGCGTAGCAGGCAAATAACAGCAGCAGGCACATTTTTAATTACAGTGCAATTTTGAGTAGTGCATGAGAAATAGATGCAGTGTGTTTGTTCCAATCAGCTGGTACACAGGGTGGTACGGCCACTTAGCGGTGATTTACTATCACGCAATAAACCGCATGTTGTATTTTAATATTTGCTATAGGGATTGTAGTTGTTTACTGTACCGACAAAACCACTATGTGTTATTAAACGCCGAACTTAGACAAAACAAAACAACGAAGATACTGTAACTCATAATTTGTTGCCAGTGCGCCTGCCTGTGCGCCAGCTGCTGCCAGTAACAATATCAGCCAAAACCGGGGACTTATTTTACGGTTACATCCCGATGAGCAGAGCATGAGACAATATTGTTTCTCATTCAAAAACGTGGTTTTATTCGTTGTGGTGATTCTTACCACTGAAAGATATGATTAATAATTTCGTAACTATCTTTTGAAAGTTTTTTTTAAATAGGAAGTTATGCGCATGATGCGTTCAATTTGTGAAGTTCTATGTTTTCAGGGTTTATTACCGTGGGTTAGTTATTGTAGTGTCTGTTATTTTGTTTATTGAGTTAACTTTGTAAATATAATAATTGTGTTTTACGCGTGTACTTATACAAGTTGCTATGAAGATTAGAAATATATAATTATAGAAAAAAGTGTACGGACCGATTATTTAAAGAGTCATAAATAGCGTCTTCTTCGTTTTATGTTATTCTAAGTTGCCTTGCATGTAGTAGCGTCATAATATAATTATAATTAACATTGGAGCGATAAGAGATATGTAAATTCATTCAAATATTGTTTCCCACGTCTACAATATTTGCGTTTACGTAAAGGTTAATTGAAACGGATGGATATAAATAGTCTATAAATAAATAATTTGCACAGGAAGAGTTCTTTTTTATTTGTCGCTTTTGACACACAGATATTTTTTAATTTATCCTGTTTTAGATAGAGTCAATAATAACGATGTATGCAGAGTATTTTATTATTTTTTTTAAATTTAAAATTAACACTGTTCAGATGTGGAAAGAAACGAAGTCTACCTATTGGCAATTGGTCAGCGTAAACAATTATGGCGCTGGCCATTTAGCATCTAAGATTAAAAGCGTGTTCAAGATTGAAACGATAAAAGAGTTGATGAAGATGATAATGATTTAAGGTAGCTACTTTACTTAGAAGTTGGAACCTGAGATTCTGGGAGCGTAAAGTTTAAATCTAAGAGACGAAGTTAATAAAGTTCTGTACCTAATGACCGGAATCAGTCTTAGAGATCCGTATCGAATGGAGAACGATAAAACCTTTGATGATGATGCTGACGATTATAAAATATATAAAAATGGAATAAATAATTAGGCCAGTAAAAAAAGTATCGAGTGTTCAGAAGCATTTGAGCGCGACTGTACCCGAGTTTTCTGTCATATCATGGGTGTTTGTAACAAATTACATATATATAAAGAAACTTAAAGGATTAGTAAGCTTTATTTGTCATTTGAGTACTGTCGAGTTCGTGTGTGTTGTGTTACACGATGTGCAAGGATTTGGAAAAGGATATGAACTATCAGGATAGGAAGCCGGTGGGTTATTTCTAAATAAAATAATCATTTGTTTATGCCATCGTTATTACCTACTATTTATTTGACTGTTCTGTAAATAAGTCAATTAGTTAGTAACCGTGATTTCTAAATACAGGATATTGTCAAGTACCCATACATCAATGCTTGTACGAACAAAATGTTTAATGTATAAAAAGCGCATCAGATCTTTAGGGATAGATATAATTGCCATTCGATGCTTACTGCCTACTCCCTAAAGGATTTTACGTGACGTTCAATTATTATTATTAATTAATTATTATTTGATTAATATTGTTAATTAATTGAACTATTGGGCACATCAAAACAGCTGCTATGTAACAACATAAAGCTTGTATTTCTCCGAAGGTATAGGCAGAGGAGTGTGGTACACTCATACGTTTCACCACTTATAATAGGTATACCTAATAGGATAGGGGATAGGCCTATTGTCATACACCAGGTAATAGTTCTGTTATAAAAACGATAATAGAAAAAACGAGAATATACTATTATTTTATTACTAAAACAGTGGATACATTTAATGGTGTTTCATTTTAATACGTATAGGTACTAACTATGACCTCTCCTGTCGATAAAATGACCATGGGTTCTAATCCTGGGACGGGTAGTATTCGATTTTCTAGTTTAGATTTTTTAATATTTCTAGTAGGCACTTGGAATTTGGATTTGTGCCTGGTATATAGCTATAAGCTCAGCTCACATTCCATAATCGGACGTAAACATTACTGGTGTAACATGAGAATGCACTACACTCCTCTGTCCACATGTTCGGAGATTAAAGGCGTGATGCTACATTTTTTTATAAATACTATAGAATATAAAAAACAAGAAAAGTTTTTATAGAATGAATTTATGCTTAAAATGATTATGGCACAAGTCTTGCTGTACCGACTACCAGCTGCTTTCGGTTTAGCTCACTTAGCCATGGCTAAATGTCCAGGCTTTCAACGGAGAGTAGCGTAGACGATCCGAGAAGCCGTACTCAGCTATCCCTAACTTGTATACCCAGCGTAGGGATTATGAGTAGAAACCCCTTTGAGAAATCTACGTCCAGTAGTGGCCGGAGATAGGCTGATGAGGTGTGTCTATAAATAGGTAATCAAGGGCGTACCGTTTTGTAGTAACCGCTTATAATTTCTACCATCCCTAATCATAAGCTCTGTCAGTATTTTTGACTGTTCCTCATATTTCAAGTAAATTATTTAAATTCGAATTAGAAATCGATTCCATTATCCGAACGCGTTACCTTTGTTTGACCTTTAACTTACATCGAATAAAAAAGAAGCATTAAAGGTGTATTTTTAAAGCCTTTCGGTCTAATTTCATAACAGGATTACCAAAAGGCGATATCTAACTAATCAAGGACGGTTACTTAGTACAGTAACTTCCATATATTTCCAACACATCTTATGTTTGTCGCCATGTATGTACAATCTAAATTGACTCTTCTTAAATGAAATGTTAAAAAAAACTCACCTTTTTATTAATTGTAGTAGTAGTATAGTTTTGTTACGTTTACCAACTTGGATCCCCATCAGTTGATGGTAGTCTAGTAGATAAGAGCCTCCGGAATAAAACTTCGAACCTAGCAGATTCATTTTTAAAGCTGAGTAATGCTTTAGCTACTACTTATTGCAGAAACTTCACGAAATAAAGTTAATTTTAGGATAGGTAGAATTTTTATCTAGATGTGGTTTATTATTCCAGGTCAAAGACCGGTTCCCGAGGGTCGTTATGATTATAATACTCACAGAATTTTGTGAGAGATTCTCCTATTCGGGAATGCGAGGTGAGGGTAATCTCTCTTCGAAGGTATTTTAAAAAGAAACTATATGAACATTAGTTATATTGGTATTTACTCGAATATAAGAAATTGCACTGTGAGTTAAAAGTAACAAAAATGACGAATAAAAAATTTATGTTCACAGCATTTCTGACACTATATCTGCGTAGTAAGCTGGGGTTCTCTGACGATGGGGCTACCGAAATATATCATGTATTTAACACATTTGTCTACGTTTTTCCTATCTTTGGTGGCATCATGGCCGATAACTGGCTTGGAAAGTACAGGTCTGCTTGGAATTATATTTATTTATAGTTTTATATACAAAACTATAAGTATTGCTGACTGCCTCGTCGAGTGGTTGCAAGCGCAACTGCCGATCGGGAGGTCCTGGGATCAAA
>DWEC01000242.1:0-18989 GCA_018245735.1 Microceris miodesmiata
TGCACTATCAAGCACCAATATATCATGACGTCAAGACAGTTATTGGATATGTAGAAAGCACAGACCGCAAAACATATCTAACCCTACCGAACTGACGTAATACTTCTATGTTTAAATGAAAATTTTAATTAGAGAACAACAGATTTTATTCAATCACAATGAGAGGGTTAAGGCCATACGTCTGCCACGCTGGCCAAAAACGGGTTGATAAACTTCAGACGAATCAGATATTTTTTTTCTGTAAAATAGTATACAAATATTAATTCCAACTAAAGTAAACTATCGGCGAGAGCTCATGATGAAGGACCTCGTACAGGTCTGAAACTAATCGGTACATCCCAAAAGACGTACTTGAGTTAAGACGGTACATATAAACACTCACGAAACATTTAACAGTAAAAAAGTTAAAAGACTATTGAGCCGTGTCTATAGTTTGTACATTCGCGTTGACAAGCGTGGCGTGTTTACAAGGCAATCCCGGCAGCGGCTCCATCAGCGCGCGCATTACCTCACTTATTAGGCACAGCCCGCCGCTGCTGTGCAATTCTACAACTTTGACTTTGTATCTTTTTATCTTGCGACTTTGTAATTTTAACTCCGTTTTCTTTTTAATAGAATATCGGAACGGTTAGTTTTATATACTCTCGTTTTTTAAAAGATCTTAAAATCGTTAATTAATAAACAATCATTTTTTCAATATTGTAAACGGCTATGATTAATTCAATGGGTGTGACCGTGGAACGTCTGAGATGTGTTACGGATTTGCCAATATTTTATTAGAATATAAATCTTGGCAAATATACTACACCTCATGTGCTATATAAATAAATATTTTTGTGTGACATTTACTGACAATACAGAAATTATATTTTCTATTACATAATACTTTATAATATAACTTTCTATTATAAAGAACACTTTTTTTTCCAAAGTAAAAGTATGAAAAATTTACTCAACAAATCTTATATAGTCAAAGTATCTTTTAGCTGAAAATAAGGAGCATGTACACATACTGTTCTTTAATACAAATGAACTTCTACACAATTTAATACTGTGCAAACTATGAACGCTACATACCCGTAAACAATACGAGGTTGTTATATCAGGGACATAATAGCGCTGGGGCGAAGGCCCAATCGGAACAACGCAATTACAATCCGATAGAACACCTTGCTGGCCGCTGTCGGCAATCACAGATAATAAACATGCATAAGCAACGCATTCAGTACAGGATGGTCTATAACACGGCAGAGTTTATACATCGTAAATGATCACTTACATGTTGACTCTACATTAGTAGAGTTGCTACAATATTGACTGGCAAGAATTACATGTTTTATTGCTCATAATAAATTGACTCTACATTTAGTAGAGTCGCAATAATGTTAACTAATGAGAAATCTGTTTTCTGCGTTATTATTATAAACTTAATTTTTAAATACGGGATATATGAGAAACCTTGGCTTACCTCTACTCGTAAGAGACAGACATATTATAAAGATGACAGGATTTTTATATAGCTATTAGAAGCTCGGAAGGGCGGCAGAGGCACAATCTCTACAACTCTATTACAAACAGATGAAACAACTTGTTTCCCAACATTATCAAATATCACATATTATACGATACGTGGCATAATTTTACGTGGCAATTGTATTAATAACTCGATTAATATCTACATAAATGATTATATATGTAACAAATACCGGCAAAATTTTTAAATTGGGAGTGTTCTGCATTCCTCTGCCTATCTCTGCGGGGATTACAGGCGTGAAATGACGTTACGTAATTTTTAAATTTTTCCGTAGTTTTGTTCGGGATAGCTCGACTAGTTTCGGAACTATCATGAAACACATTCAAACAAATAACAATTTTTGCAGAACTCATTACGTCACATTTTTAATGAAATACGTCAAAGTATATGTCATATTAGGTCATTATTTATATAAATTAAATTATGGATATTTTTAATTAAAGGGTAAATTGATATCATGAAATTGTGATATTTACCTGTTTATACTCGTATTTGCCTAGAATGACAATATTATTATTGTTACTTTTATTATATGTAATTAAATTTTACATAAATGTACATATGTAATTATATTTTGCATCAATACACTGCTTCTCGTCCTTTTCTATATGCAATTAGATTATACATCAATGAAACTAATTACATTTTGCATTAATACAGGTAATTAAATTTTGTTTTAATCATTATCATCGTCAACCCTTTTAACGTTCCGTTATTAGACACAGCTTGCATTTCAAAATAGCAAGGGTTATAACCGTACTCTGCAGGCTGGCCAAGTGCGGGTGGTGGATTTCGCACGCCTTACTGAACATTACGAAGAAATCTGAAATGTATGTATGTACATATTTCCTCATGATCTTCTTATTAAAGTAGGAACAATTTCAAGAGAATTATAAAACGCAGTCTTTTTTTAAAGAATTTAATGTCTCCATTAGAACCCAGGACCCCTGAAATGAGAGACTGAAATTTAAACCATAAGGCTTAATGGTTTACAATTAGCCTAGAAACTACGCTATCACTGCTCCTAAATAATAACAAAAGAACCTTACATCCATAATGAACACATAAGATTTATGAATACATCTGTGAAACTCGTAGACCGTTAGTTGCAAAGTGATAAAAACATCATCTCATCACGAAGCATCAGAAGAGCGGATATCGCGTTGATAAATCGGACATAGTTACGGGAGGGTCGTCAACCTGCGGATGGCCTACGAAGGAAAATTATAACAATAACTTCAAATGCGATCCAGAGAAAAAACAGACGGCCGCCGACACAATGTCATTACGCCCGTAAATCCATAGACTTGTCCATCGTAGAGGCGGCAAGTGAGTTTTTTTAGTATACCATACTGAACTAGATTGTATTGTAAAAATCTTATTAAACTTAGCTTCTATATTGGAAATTGTTCTAAAAGTTGTAAAACTTCTTTAGTATCTTGAAGTTGTATTAGTCCTAGTTAGTATCTTTTAGTGTATTTAACTAAGCTTTTATATTGAACATTGTTCTAAAAGCTTTCAAGAGTTATTTAATCAACGGTCTATAAAAAGGACAACAATTTACAAGCTAAAACTAAAACTGACTCCATGTTAAGCTTCCTTCTAGCGCTTTTTTTTGTATTGAATTATAATTTTAAAATAGACACAGAACAAAATTAATAACAACTAAAACAGGTGTAACATCCATAAAAATGGCATAGAATATAGTAATTTTGAATCAAGGTTCCACAGCCTGGGCATTAACGGGGCAAAGTCGCTTTAGCCACCCAATTTCACCAATAAACATTTATAACAACATTAAGTTTCCTCACTTTGGTAAATCACTTATTTCGAATAAGGATCAGCTGCACAAAACATTCAATTCAATAAAACATTACATCACACCCTATTTCCGTTTCAACATTTTCGATTTGATTGATCAATTTCGATGGTCAATAATATCACGGCCGGCCAACATGATTGGCTACCGCTGGGGCTACCTAACTACCGATTGTTTTATTTGTACGACTATTTCTTCTATTTCACATCATAACACCGCTCGGAAGTTAGGAGAGATTTAAAAAAATCAAAGCTATCAACCTTCGTAGCGAACTGGAGCGGAGGTGTCGAGGCAACGGCGCGTAGCTCTGCGGTCACACTTACTCAAATAAAGTCAATCTAGGTGCTGGAGAGGGTCCGTGTGAAAATTTGATAACGAAACTACCTATAGATCGATGGGGCTGCAGAAATCGAGGGGCAATAGTTGCGGTTGCAATCCGTGTGCTACTGTGGGATGTAATAAGCGGGGAGGGATTAGCCGCCTTTAGCCGGGACGCCGCACGCGCCTTGTTTCAACGTGCTCTGCTCATCTCGCACTTGTCTAATAATAGCAGAATAATTGGAGTGGTGAAGGGTACAATCGAACAAGTACACAGCTGAATAGTATAACAATAGTTAAACACGTAAGAATACATTTATATAAGACTCAATAAAAGATTACTTTGTAATGTGACGAGAATGTTATTAAATAAATAACACTCATTGTTAATTAACCCTTTATCATTCCACTGTTTGTTTTGGGCTCCTCTTAGAATGAGAAGGATTATGGCCATTCTCTTCCACGCTGGTTAAGCATGGGTTAGCAGACTTCACACTTGTAATTATGAAGAAATCTAACGTGTGCAGATTTCCTCACGATGTATTCATTTATCGCAATATTATTTTTTTTGTTTTTTTTTTACTAACCTTTTATCATTTCACTGTTGTACCTCTCAGAATGAAATGGGTACAACCATAATGATATGAAACATAAATGCTTTTACGAGAAGATGAAAATATTTTACTACTTAAAAAACTATAAATACATGTTTTAAGGCTATCGCCATAAATTTTAAAAATTCATCAACAGTCAGATAAAAATAGATCCAAATTAGGACACGTACTTCCCAAATGTCTTTATTTGAAAGGATTTTTGTAATTATCTGCGACAAAAAACTTTAATAATCGCAGTCTAAATCGATTTGAACGTTTATGTTCAAAATAAAAGAGAATTGTGAATCGGAGATTGACATTCCATACATCTCATTATTAGAATAATTATTAGTTCATTAGTAATAAGATTACTGTTTTGAATCGACTAATATTTACGTATCATATATAATTTGTCACTATTTCCAAATAGCGTTGAATTTTAAAACACTGAAACAGTTTAATAAAATAAATGTATAATATGTAAATACTGACTGCTTTATAGGTCGAGGGGTTGAAAGCGCGACTGCCTATTCGGAGGTCGTGTGTTCAAATCCAGGGTCTGGTGCTATTAGATTTTTCTAATTTAGAATTTCCAGTTGTGACTCGAAGTCTGGAATTATGCTCGATGTATGGCAATAGACTCTTCACCTACTCCATGTCACGTAAACGTAACTGGTGAAACGTGGGAGTGTACTGCACTGCTCTGCCTACCCTTTCGGGGATTATACTCTTCATGTTACGTTTTTTAAAGATGTTAGGCAGCTATAAAATGTACAGGTATCAATTAAATCTCAACCAATTATCTCACGTAAACGTAATAGAAGACAGCTATGGCTGTTGGTCAAAAACCATTAGCTGATGGCTATTAAAAACTATAAAAACGTATGAGGGGCGGAGCTGTGCGGGTGGAATTAAGCTCTCTAGCCGCAAACCACAGCTCCTGGATGAGCTGAGCTGAGCCCATCGTCCATTATCTTCGAACAGTAGTATAATTGTTTCTTCCAACCGGTCGTATTGCTGCACCGTATCGGAAGATACCAAAAAAATCAAATTTAAAATCCTTGACTAAATATAAATATGAATGTGCTTCACATTGTTATCATTGTTATACATTTTCATTATCTCCTTTTAATAAAAACGTAATATTCTTAAAAGTGTGATCTGAAATGAGAAAATTAGCATTGCAATATTTATCGATATATTATTTTGTGTTAACGCGCGGGCGGCCATTTTGAAACAGTCTAGCCCGCCATACCCATGACCAGTGAATAACTAATTCAACTTATCAAGCTTTTCACCTTTCCCCCAACTCATTAGAAACGGCCAGTATTTTCCATTCACCAGCTAATTTCAGCGAATTTTCTCTCATTCGAGGTAAATTTGTAAGCGTGTAGCCAAATGCGGTGACCGCAAACCAGGCGTGTGTGAGCTGATCGACTTAGATTTTCGCTCACTTGTCTTATTAAGGTTTAAAGATATGCACACATTTACACAGAATTCCTTTTATTTCCTTTAATCGAATCAATACTTATAGTTCCTTTATAGACCTGACGAAAAAATATATATGTATCTACGAAGTACCTACATATATAGTTGTATGTATATATATAAGGTAATGTGGTAAAGTACATAGTAAAAATAGTAAATAATAGTAGTAAAGGGTATAAATATATATTTATGCGAACATATTTATTTTATCAGCCGTCTTATTGCAGTATGCAAAACTTGCAGTATGGTACTGCAAGTTTTCACGATGCTTACTTTGGAATAATATAGACGTGTGAATATGTTCCAACTTATCATCATTTTTATTAAAAATTGATTAAGCGTATTATTTATTTTACATACATACATACATATATTCACGCCAGATCCCTTACGGGGTAGGCAGAGTACACGGATTGCTTATTTATATATTTTACTTACTCTTTATTACGCCATTAGTAATTTAGTGGTATGAAAAGCGAACTTAAAGCTAATATAATTCTGTACTGGTCTGTATGAGTATTTTTTTCAAACCCTTCGTATGAACATATTCAATTCTAATAACATTTTGTCCCAATCTGTGAAAGTTATATTAACACCAATTACATTTTTGGGACTAAACCTACAACAAATATATATTTAATATGTATTGTTCAATGTAATACAATTTAATAAATGGATACTTTAATGAGCATAATAATAGGCTTATTTTATTAACACAGGACATAAAGCAAAAGACTCTACATCTTGTAGTTACGATTCTGCGGTCGCACAGGGTTGACTGACTCTACCTCCGTAACGAACCGCTGTAGCGAGGTGTCGATGAAATATAAATGATCTGTAGAGCCTCACTACATAGAAACGTGTAGAGTTTTAAAAAAAATATTACGATCCCTCTTTTTAAAAAAATCAACATTGCTTCAATTATCTGTAGAGCCTTACTACGTAGAAACGTAAGTTAAATTTAAAATACTTTTTCCTTAACTTTTTTAAAAAAAATAAGGATAATAATTGTCCTATGAAGGCATGTATGAAATATTAGAATTGACACTTTAGAGTATACAAAGTATTGCGGGATATATATATGAGCATCATTATCTATCATTCAATACCTCGCGTCTATTAAAAGAGAAAGAAATAAAGAGGGAAGAAAATAAAAGATAGCGCCTTTACCAGTAACTCCAATTACTGAACAAAAACAGAAGTAAGGTTATCAGCCTCTTTCCGTCCACTGCTTTACATAGGCCATTTCTTTTTATGGTGAAGTATGAATTTTGAAATCAAAAGTTATTAATACAAACGAACGTATACGCAACCCTTTCAAACGACTACATGTAGGTTCACAGATTAAATAGATAATTAAACACACATATGTACATCACAACAGGACATACATACGTCTATGCCACTATATATACATACTCGTAATTCCTTACTGATATATATATACATTATACATACATACATATATAGACATATATCCATAAGTTCATTGTATTATTATTATATCATCACGCCAGAGCCTTTAATGGTAAGCAGAGAAAGCCGAGTGCCAAATAGGTCCTAAGTAGCATCCTTACAAACCTGACGTGCATCTTCTATATTTATCTAACTATATACATGTATGTTTATTCGATTTCCAATGGGTCTAAGATCTTCACAAAACCAATCATATACGAGTATGTTTCTCTACCCGTGAGTATTAAATTTTAACGTCTCGGATTTTTGTGTATCAGCTTAACACAACGTTTGAACTGTAACAACGCTGCAACAGTTGCTGCTTAAGGGAAAAATCAGTAAATAATGGTTAACCTCAATGTTTCTTCTTCAGAATGGACAAACTAAAAGCAAAAATTTTATCCAGTAAATATTACTTAACCTTATATCATTTACCAGTACGTACAATAGAACTATTCTATAATGCTTCAACATCGAAGTTCAGAATGGACGAACTAAAAAGTAACGTTTTTACAACCGTCCATTTAGGGGATTGCGAGCACGTACATCGAATGGGGAGTATTAAAGAAGTGAGCTACTTCATCTTCAAGGATCAGGTGTGTTCGAGCTCTTGGTAATGTCTCGCATTTGCGGTCGCCGCCGGCAGGATACGCTCTTGTACCGTAATGAGCAACACATAACGAAACCTTACAAATAATTCCACCCACGAAAACAAAAAAACACACCGAATCACGTACTCCTGTACTTCGGAGGAAAATGCGTATCAAATAGCAGCGTAAAACCCTTTCTCTTTCACACATCCCGGCGAGTGTGGGTGGGAATGGGACGCCAAATTGATAAACGCTCCCAATATTGCCTGATACATTTTTCAAGTGTGCAACGGATTCATACAATCAATTATTATTCTACGTGTTGCTCGACAACCGTCTGTCAGTAACGTGTTTAAATTAGAGAAAAAATATTCCTTGTAAATTATAAGCCGTAATTTTCGTTACCACTTGCCTCCTGGCAAAAATCGATTCCGAGAATAATGTATTTTGCGTGGAAGTAATCGACCAATTTGTACTTTTATAAGTTATTAATAGTTCTATAGAAAACAGCTGTGAATCAGAATAATTCTAATGAATATTGCAGACGTAAAAAATACAATGTGGGTAAACTACTAATTTAACATAATCGAACGCCTACCCAATATATTTAATGTGTCACATTTTAAAACAAGGAAAAAGACTGCTAGAAATAAATATATCTATAAAGTACTTTTATACTTCAACAAAAAGCTCATAGCAACACTTAGATGGCTATAATAAAAAATAACCTTTTTTTCTAACTTAATTGTCAACTGTTAATCAAATGTCATCTGTCAATTTGCATTCGATTGGTATCACATTTACAGCTACATTACTTTAAATATCGAACAGTATATGGAAACCAGGAAAAGACATTAATAGTGCAGTTCTAAATAGGTAAGCCGTGTCCTGTGATGCGATACTGATTTGATTTTCCTTCTGAAAGAGCACTGACGTTGCTTGCTCTTGCATATACGTAAATGAGAAGCTTGTTCACAACTCCACAGATAAGACATTTTCTGATTTTCAACATTTTTCTTCTCAGTTTATTTTACATATTTTTTTACCTCTCTAATGTGTTTATTCCAAACGTTAAATCATATTATTAAATTGGCTCTAAAAACACATCATACAGCATTGATTTAATGTTAGTAATAACAATATAGAAACAATGTAGATTGATGTTTTATACTTAGTTGTTTCATTCATACTCCTACATTATATTTAGTTATTTTAACTTTGCCTACAATTCAATTTTTCTTTTTGCAACCAAACATACATATATAAAACCGCCTCTTAACATATCAAAAGTGAAAAAAAAACTACTTCCAAAAAAAACTTTTTTTAATCTGTCATTTTCGTTACAAATCTAGAAGGCTCTGACGCGACGCAATTGACGTTCGACCAACATACTCATAATCACGTCTCTATCGCGCTGCTATACGCGGCCGGCTCGCACGAGATGTGATAGGTAACGCTAGCCCGCGTATCGCGTGTACCGCGGATAGTGTTACGCCCGGCCGGCTGTATCAACGATCGTCAATCGGCCGGATTCATTCCCTGTAACAATACCTTCGGCGTGGCCATGCAGTGCGCAGCGGACGCGGGGAGCGGATAACATGTAATAAGAATTATATCTTTGCTTATTTTACATTGGATATCTTACTGGATCATCTCATCTTAAAGTAGGGTTAGAGGAGTTATTAATAATTATTGTAGCTGGAGACCGCAACTTGGCAAACGTAGCGTAGGACGCCCTTCAGCTAGGTGGAGCGACGATATATGCAAAGTGGCTGGCAGTGGTTGGATGCGAAGAGCTGAAGATCGACCTCAGTGGCGTGCTATTAGAGAGGCGCATGTCCAGCAGTGGATGGGTGTAGGTTGATAATGATGAATGATTGTAGCTGTTCCTTAAAATATCTTACAAAATTGTCTCATCCCAAATTAGACTCAAAAGAGTAATTAATAATTATTTTTATTATCGACAGCAGACCTTGCCGGTCTTGGTCTTGGAATTTTCATTAGTGACTCGGAGTCTGGAATTGTGCCTGGTGTATGACAATAGGCTTACCACCTTTTCCATGGGACTTAAACATAACTGGTGAAATGTGGGAGTATACTACATTCCCCTGCATAACCCTTCGGAGATTACAGTTGCGATGTTACGTCTTAGAATATCCTATAGGATCATTTCATCTCAAAATAGGCTCACAAGAGTTTTTGTATGGAAACCAGACGACTGTAAATTACAGATATTCATGTTACTGTACTCATATATAGATTATTTTAATTATATCATTACATCAAGCAACATACGGGTTAGAGGTAAAGAATGCACCGAATACCACTCTCTCTCCTTATACCTCTCTCCTTGAAGACCTGACCTGACGTACTTCGTGGACATTCATCACTCTCTTATTCGGCATTATTCTGGAGAAAAACTTAACTTTTGTAAATGATATTAATTGAATCAGACTCCTGAGTGAAAGGTTGAGTACAAAAACTAAGCTATGACTAATAACTATCAAGATCTATTATCAGTTTGTTTCATTCAAAACTAGAGCTTTAGAGGCTTTAAACAAAAAAAACATTATTTAATATCAATATTTAGTACTTACTGAAAAAATTTTAAATTATCACGCATACGAACGCTTTTTAATTACACTTATTTTATTAGTATATGGACTGCGATTAAGTTATTTTCCTTATTATATAAGTTTTTGGCTAAACTATGGCTAAGCTTTAAATATGTACGTCAACCCTAAATTTGTAACATTGCAACACTATAACCGGTCATGATGTGTCATATGACGTAACAATCCAATATAATTCTAATATTCCAGTCATTATGACACAATTAAGATATATAGAAGATAAATATAACGCAGTTATATCAAATTTTTACGCCACATATTTATAAAATTTCATCATCGTCATCATCACCATGCTTAAGTCCACTGCTGGGCATAGTCCTCCACTGGGATTTTTCCCACAATTCCCACCCTGGAAATATATGTTGGGAATCACAGAGCATTTCAAAACTTAGCAAACCGAAATTGCCTTACACTAATTGTAATTAACACGGTATGAAATTTAAACCAATCTAAATAAATATAAAATGAAATACCACAACTATTAATTAAGATATTTAATTAAAAATAGATATTGATTGTAATAAATACATTTCAGGAACTTATAACAAGACTGACACCAGCCTGAATTAATACAAACATATATAAATTTTCTGTTAAATTTTGCGGTTTCTGGCGATAATATTTATATAACATTGTGGTTTATACTGCGGTACATATACTGTTATATTTGTTAAATAAAACATGTTGGAACTGTTAAAGTAAAATTATTTCCTATAGCCCCATGAAAATCCTATAACGAAATATAGTCTCCGCCGCGACCTCGCTACAACAGGCGGGAAATCATGAAAAAGGGCCTCGCATAGGTTCGAAACTAGACGGACATACCTATATACTTCATTTGAGCGGGAACATAGTTACTCAATAAATACCATTAAAATTCCTGTGAAGAGTACCTGTAATGTATCAGTAATACAAATCAATAGACGTTCGGAAATTTGACATTTATCAAATGCTTTACACGCGCGTCTATTTGATCGAAACTATGAATGTACAGCCTTTGGAATAAATAACACTGGCTTTAAACAACTGATTATTGTTTTAAATAGATCCGATAATTCAGATGATAAGTACAAGTTCCTCAAGCCTTTTATTGTATTAAATTGTTACATAAATGTTTTGTTTATACGATTTGTCTAAGTGTTCAAGCCTCAAAACCTGAATAAACAACATGTTCACGAGTTTAGTGGCCATGTCTCTAATCTCGGCAACCAACATTACCCACATTGAACGTGTTTAAGAATCCAGCGCACTGAACCGAACACTTACCGTTCGCACTCTATAAAGCATATCGTAACTTTTATTGTTCAGTAAGACACTGGTAATTAAAAACTTACGAACAGATAGTATTGCCAAAACAATGTCACTAAAATGTTCGTCTAATTTAAAGGCTATCAGAATCGGTGTTGTCTGTGTAAGAATGCTAAATTTGAATTATTATTTTTTTAATTGAATCATAAAATTATTAAAAATAAATTCATGTTAATAATTTTACTTAATATGACTCATAATCTCAATTATTTCACCAATCGTTAATAGTTGCGAGTACAACAACTTAAATACATGTTTAAAACATATTAAATAAAGACTGAAGTGTAGGTACGTAACATTGATTCGGTTGCAGATTTCAATTGCTCTGAAAGGGTTTAGCGGGATCGGCTTTTAAATTAATGGTATTTTTTGCGTACATTTCAAAGGGCACGTAAGTTGAAGCCTTAGGAGCTGTTTGAAAAAAATCCAAAAACGAGTGGCCCAGTAAGTCGTATCTCAGTTCACACGCACCACAATCTTGAGGTGGTTCACGCTGCAAGGCTTTTGAAGTTTTAGCCAAAACTAGTACAAAAAAAAGATTAAAATCAACTAATACAGAGTGAATTACTTTGCTCACATAAAGCACTAAAATGCATTTAATGTTTTCATGAGAATAATCTGAGAAGAAAATAATTTTTGCTCTGATCTAGCCTTCGAATCCATGCGTGTATTAAAATAATATTGAATATAAGAACACGTCAGATAAAGAACCGAGAAACTTGACAGTCCGTACTCTCGACTAATCCCGTACAAACCTGACGTGATAGAATAGTAATAAAAGCATTGCTATCCGCACTAAAAATGTGGAAATGTCAGTATAAAAATTGAAACAACTTCATACTGTGCACTTTGTTGTTCCATGGAGAGTTAGACCCTTTTGTATCGAGCGCAGGCTTCACCCAGGGCCGTCAAGCACAGGATGTATCGAATTACGCCGAGTTACGATGTAAATGATCACCAACAAAAACTCTACAAAACAACAAGAAAGATCTTGACGGGCGAGGGGTGAGAATATTCTTATGGGAGTATAATGAGATTTATAAAGCTTCAGTAAAGTATGCCGTGCTTTCAATGAAAGCTCTTTTTTTTGTTTTTCTGATACACCGATATTGGATATTGGCGTGTATCTCCCGAGCTTTGACCGCGTGCGTGCGAGCGTGATTTACGCACAAAAACTTTATTGTGAAGCTGTATGAGGTGTCCCATTTAAAGGCCATATACTCGTAAAGTAATAAGTTATAAAATTATTATATATGTATGTATCGGCTTAACTCGCGTACGTTTTCAGGATGGCCCTACTGTACTGTGGGTACTTACATAATCATGTCTACAAACAGCCACGAGACACTTAAAAGTTATTAAATCTTTGTAACTATAGCATTGTAAGTAAATGTTGGCTGTCTGTAGGTTGTAAATTATTAAATCATTAAATAAACTCTTATTCAGCCTCGACATTACTTGGATATTTTGGTGTACGTAGGTACAAATCTAACAAGTGCTTTTCTATCCTCTCCCTATCCACTATACGAGTACATTATTGAAACGCCGACTAGCAGAGATGTACAAAAAGCTTACCCAATCTCAATATATCACTCTAATATCAACGCATACTTTGCTAGAACAAACAACGATTGTAGAATCCATGTAGACCATCCATCCACGTACAGAATCCATGTAGACTTAACATATGATGTAATAGAGCTAGATATAAACTATTTTTCTATTCGCTCTCAATTTCACTACACATTATTGAAGCACAAACTAGCAGAGAATAACAAAAATCCTACCCAATCCGTGTATAACACTTTAATATTAAAACATATATCGGTGGTATAAATTGTGCTTTAATAGAATCCGTGCAGATCCAACATATGTACGCAGTACTAGAGCTGTGTAGGTACGACCTAAACACATGACAGGTAGGTACAACACGAGGTTTGCGTGAAATTTGTGTAACAAGAACAAGCGTGATCAAAGGAGGCTAATTACATATCGCTAATCAACGCACTTGATTGGTCGCGACGCGTGTTTGAGTTCGACGCGGCCGCATGACGAGCTATTGTGCCACGGTTCGGTTGAAAAAGCTTTGCGAAAATCCAACTAAACATCAACATGCTACCGAAAAGTGTAACCTCTGTTTATTTCAATGCAAGACGTTATTTATTTAATATAAAGAACAGTTATTCTGTTGTTACTATGTACAAGTATGTCCGATTTTGAAATTAATCAATATAGGAGAGCGTGTGATTTAAGCCAAATTTTGATGTACACCGTGACGAAATGTTAATTTAACACACGGATATAGCACGGTGAGCATGATATAGTTAGATAGTTCAGAAATTAGGGCATATTTGTCAAGAAATAATAATTGCTACAAGATGAATTTGCTACAACGTGCAAACGAAAAGCAAAATGTCACCTGTAATTATTCCAATCTTTATCTTCAGCTACTCGTGACCTAAATCGATAAGGACTAATCTGTAATTCTGATGATATTTAATAGCATAATTTTAAAAGGTTCGTCAAATCATTACAAATTACGTATTCTATTCAACTAAATTCGCGCGCGGACCCCGCGCAACGCCCGCACAATGGGACACGATTGTTCGAATCAAATTTGTATTATTGTTGCGATCATGGCTTTCGTTCAAGCTTCGTTGTTTTCATTTGCTGCAATTTCGTTAAATAGCGCCGTGCGATGTTTTGACAGTTCACCACGCGGAGGGTGTTAATGTGACATTACCTACCAGCATGGGGGGGCGGGCGGTAATTATCCCACGTCAGCGGCAGGCCTAGGCGCCCTGTCCGTGCCTATGACTGTATGCCAACTAGCTACTCTCATAACTATGTAAAGCGAACCCGACGAACGATAGGTAGGTAATTATGAACATTTTAAAAAGAGAACGTTGTTTGAATACTGAACACAGTTTGAGTACGGAATTCGAGTACAGCTTTCATAATGGCGTTGATTAATATTATTATTACTATTATAGTATTGATCGGTAGCGTTTAGAAATGGAAGGTTCTAGAAAAAAGTTGCTGTAAACTTAATTTTCTGTGATTTTTTAAATATTTTTTTAGAACATTTAAAAAAAATCATCATCAGTCATCTTATCGTTTCACTATTTAAGTAACATGGATTTTCCCTTGTTATGAGAAGGTACATATAAAGCCATAGTCTACCACGTTGGCCAAGTAAGGGTTGATATAAGTATAAATACTTTGCTATACATAATTCAAAGGTATATCGAAAGTCTTTATACTTAAATTGTTTTAATAATAACCAACTTAGACTAAGCAAGCTTTGACTTTAGCAATCGTCACTGACTTGTACATACATACCTACATACACTTCAAGAAAAGACACATACACACGAACTGTGACCAAATAACAAAGGTAATTTGACAGATATCTCGGTCTATTTTGATAGTTCCATTCATCAGGTTTTTGACGTCTACTCCTGGATTTAGGCTCTCACTAATCAGCGCCACTCCTCTCGGTCCTGGGCCTTCCTAATCTAGCAGTATCCCGCTGCCATCTTCAGGTCATGACCACCACTCAACAATCATCTTGATATTTTGATAGTTATTCATTATTTATTATTTTTCATTGTAACTTACTTAAACATCCATAATTATACAAAACTATCCGTTGAATTTTCCGGTTGAAGCTTATCCCAAAGAGCGCCGTAAAGGAATCTCTTTTTGTGTACAAAATGTTAAAGATTATCTTATAATATTTTTTCGAAATAAGCTCGTCTCTATACTCGTAGGCCATTTGTTCGTGAACATGTCATAACTAAAAAATATTGATATAGCTTATTTCGAGCTTCAACCAAACCAATGGCTTCTTCACTTTCGGAAAGTCGATAGGGCTTAAGGATTTTTTCATGTTTGCTCACACGGGGCTGTGATTTTAACGTTATATTTTTAAAACAATATGCACAGTTCAGTTTTGTATACAACATGAAAATGTTTGCACACGATTACTGTACAACAATGTTGTCGCTGAAAATTCCAGTGTTCACGGTAAATAATATTAGGCTAATAAAATACTCGTCAAAAAGCTGCGGTTGTTCGTTTATCGCGAAATACATTATTTTACATAACAACATTGTACGGGAACCGCAGCCCGAACGCACTGGGCGCTTTTATTTAGACACCTAATTAAATATTTATTAAGTGCCTATCTCATTTATATATTAACCGGATTTTAATTTCATGTACCAGTGAACAAAATTAGGTACAGTGAGCTGTTGGACCGCAAAATGAGTGGATTCATTCTGATTTGCACGGCTCTCGCTCGTTCGCGTCGGCGCTAGTGGAAATCATTATTGGATACACTTTTCATAGTGGCGCGGGCAGTTAATACGATATTTCGACTGTGGTCTAATCTCATATAGACCCGCGTACGTAACGCTAATGACATTGCTACATACAAATACCATAGCTTCGAGTAGAAAGTTGGGGGTTTTTTATCATGATATTAAATTTTGTTCGCTTTTCCGTTTTACGCTGTTTTATGTAGGAAGACTGGGTTGATACCGTATGAACATATATGAAATCACCTAACATATAAACACCAAAAAGTATAATTGTAGAATGTATGGATATATATAAACATTTCAAATAGGAAATCGCATAGGATCATTATCGTAATGGGCAAGTAAATACATATATATGTATATATGTGTTAAAAACTACTTTATTTAGCTGTAATTAAAAAAGGCAAAAGAATATCGAATCCTTTATTTAACCTACAAAAGTTAGACTTTTACAATTAGATAATACAAAAACCCTATTTTTTTGTGATAGGCTCGCGTTCAACCACGATTTTTACTGATTATGCGCGCAAATTCCTAATAAATTCCTATGCATCCATGATTTTTTTCTTTTCATCGAAACCATTACAATATTGAGAAAAAACATAACAGTCTTCAAACAACACTATGTATATTTTTTTTGAAATATTCCAATTGGCAAATGAGATAGACAAAAAATGAAGAGGCGAATCCTAATGAAGAGGCGATATCAGTTTTTTAATTATATTATAATAATTTTCAGTCCCATTATTGGGTTCTATGTAACGAACTAAAAGTTTTACAACTTTAACATTTAAAGTTTAATAGTGATTGTGTAAGCTCCTATTAAAATAAGTAACCGATATCAACGCCTTCGTCTGCGTTGTTTTTGACATTTGCATATAAAACATATTGCAATATAAGACATATTGCAAGCGAACATAATTATATACTTTGCTTATTAATAATAATCCCTAAAAATGTTACTTTAATAGCTTTACATCAAATGAAGATATGGAAAAAGATTTCGAGGTTAAAAATTAGTTCTTCGCGAAACATAACTAAGCGAGTATTTTTGAACTTAGGTATATGTCCAGCAGTGTCACATCTGAAGGTTGATGATGATGATGATGATATTAACATATACTAACGCGGTAATTCTTAATGTCAAAAAAAGTGAATTTTAAAATTAGAACTGAATCAACATACGCTAAAGATTCCTTTCCATTGATCCTTAAAAAACTCGTCTGAAGCGTAACAAATAAAATGACACATCGACTATAAGAAAAGTGTTCTATTTTTGTATAGACCTATGGCATACGTACTCGTATGTTCACACATAAAAAGGTAATATAAAATATCCATCTACATGGTATTTCATAGGACGAAAACATATTACTTACGTAACATTAAAAAAATGTCTACAATATCAAGTAGTACGTTCAACATTTAGGTTTTCGCTTAGAAAACAACAAACTATTGCCAATTTCATGTAAACTCGCCTTCACAACAAATCACTCATACATTTGCCATTGCCTTTAAATACCAGGACTTCACTAACAAAAATTTTACGTCGGTATTGCCATAAAAATGTAGCAAAAATTTTAATATAACGAGTCATCATTACACATGATACAAATGGGATTTACTGTTTAAAAATTGGCGGCCAATAATAAAAACCATATTATAACTTTTCCATGTATAGCTATATAATAATATTGACACCGTTTTAGGTTAACGTTTTTTCTTGAATGATTCCAATAAATAAAGACAAATGTATGCGTGCTCGTCATAATTCAATTGAACAACGTACTAGTGATGTGACGATTCATTAAAACTAGGGAAATACCGGTTTTTCGTTTACGTCACTAACAAGTTTGATTTTAATATTCATCGTGCATTTTTACTATTAATTATTTCATTGTCAATACGCTTACCTATATTAAGAAATATTAATATTCTAACTTTAAATTCCCAGTAGTAGCTCGGAATCTGGATATGAACCCAAGATATGGCAGTAGGCTCACCTTATTCCATGGGACATTTAACATAAATGGTGAAACATGGGAGGACCAAACTTCTTTGCCTAAATCTTTGAGGGAATTCCAGCGTATCTTTATTAAGATTCAATATGCAAACCAAGTTATGAATTTCGATTAGATTGTAGATAAATTGATAAAACGAAAAAGAACCTCTACCAGCCAGGGAATAAAATTATATCTTTATGATTTCATTTGTATTAAAATACAAGGCAGCCTTTGCAAATAGATCTTAGTCTAATTTTTTTAATACAACGCATACGAGTGGTAAATCAGCTGATAGTGCCAGGTCACCACCATCTTGTAATTTGGAATATTCAGAAGCGTTACCATAGCGTTTCCGGAATTAGAATTTTTTCGCGCCTTCGAAACGTCATACGTTATAACTAGTTTTTTAATGGAATATTTATAGAATACCGCTCATTCAACATCACTACTGGAAAATCTTGTTTACAGTTAAATTGCGTACTCACTATAATTATTATGATGTAATCAAAACTGTACCAGACGAGTAGATAAACGAATGAGACATCTAGTTAGATGCAGTCTTAAACGGTTAGGTCTACTGCACGTTACGTCAATCTATGCAGGGGCTGATTTGATTTCTTAGCAAGCATACTAGATATCTTCACGCCTGTAATCTCCGAAGAGGTAGGCAGAGGAATGCAGAACACTCCCTAGATTTCTATGCAGCCTATACCGACATCTATGTGTCCTAAAGGTGTGTGTATGTGTTTGTATGTCTGAACATAATTATAAATATTTACTTACAATTTATAAACGTGACATCATTTCAGGGATTACACCCTGAATATGTGAGCAATATATTGTAGTACACGTTTCACCAGTTATGTTTACGTCTCATAATGGAATAGGCGGTAACCTATTGCCATACACCGGGCACAGATTCA
>DWEC01000243.1:0-17500 GCA_018245735.1 Microceris miodesmiata
CAAGCGAACCAATGGCACAAGCGGTTTCCAAATGAGCGAGCGATTGATCGAGCCACAAATGTTATTATTAATAGCAATACTTGGACTTAACATAATCATTTTGCCATTATAATCGATTGAGCTATTGGTTGAGTGCTTAGGAATTTTGAATACTAAGCCAGATGTCGTCCCTTCAAGTCAAATTAGGAGAAATCTTTGTGTGAGAGGCACAAGTACGTTCGTGTTAATTAGTTGTAATAAGCCAACTAATATAAGCATACATATATTTCGACTCACGTTAGTTGTTATGTTAACCTGAACAGAACACATATAGAGCATTCTAGAAGCTAATATATATTGTTGCTTTAACAGAAAACATCTAGAATATAACTGAACTGCTTTCATGTTTCTAAACTGTTTACATGTGTTCGAATTACGAGTATTTTCATGTGTCTAAGCTGTTTTCATCTGTCAGAATTATTTTCATGTGTCTTTAGCCATTTTGATGAGTCCGAGCTGTTTTCATGTGTCTGAAAGATTTTCATCTGTCTGAACTATTTTCAAATATTCATACACATCAGTACATACAGCGAGAATGTTCAAGAAAATTGATGGCCTGCAATTTACGGCTCTTATCATTGGCCGTTTAGCGCCGGATGTATTTATTGAACAAAATACTTGTAGCTCGCAAATTGATCGTTATCATAATTTATAGTTGGAGCAGCAATGAGTCGTCCAGGAACCACGTGAGATAAATACGAAGAAACTAATGCTTATTACGATTTGTAGCTTTTACATAACATAGTTATTTAACATTGATTAAAAAATTAAAGTTGTACCTACTCCATGCACAATTACATGAACCGGGCTAAATTATGAACAAAAGCAAACAAAACGAAGAGGGATGAAGAATTTAAATACCAAATAGTAACGAAGTTACATTAATAAACTGCGTACATTGACACTGTTTAGTTAATTGTATGTTATAGAAGATACATATATGCCAGGATTGCGACAATGAAGATATTTAGCACTTAGTATTCTCTACCTACCCGATAAAAGACCTGGCGTATAACAATGGCTAATTCAACTTCATTACTTTCTCAAACGTGACGTTTCATGAGAATAGGGTAATGTTTCTAGGAATTTATAAACCACATTTTTTTTCTTAATATATGTCTTAATAAAAAATCTAACGTCGCGCCTTTAATACCGGAGAGGTAGACGAGTACACTCTCACATACATTGACCATATTTATTTATTTTTGACATGTAATTCTATAAAGTAATAAAACACTTTTCACTATAGTTGCGAATATCTATATCTGTCTGCTTATGATATAACCATGGTTTTAATGGCTTAGCATTATGTACGACGATGTTTGTATCTCGCATCCAGTTAACCCATTTGATGTAGAGCCGAATGAATTATCTCAGTGTAGAGTTATGTTCCCAAATCGATATGACTTTAATAACGCAAAGTCATTTGTTTATCTCTTGAAAAATTATCAGTAGATTCCAGTATAGTATAGTTCTCTTTAGCTATGGAACTTAGTTTTCTGGTAATTAGAGAACACTCGTGTCTAACAATGGAATGATAAAAGGGTTGGTTACGATGTCGATAGTTCATCACCCGTCTTACACCATATCACCAGTTAAATAAATAAAATACCTATTGTTATTAAAGTTGTAGCTTTACACTTTTGCTAAGAGATTAGAAAATTATAGAAACATCTCCAAGTTTCTATCAATGCATTTTCGATCTTATCAAAGTTCAAATATGTATTCGTTTTTTTTCAACCCATTACAATTCCACTGTTGGAATACGGGTCTCCTCTCATATTAAGAGGTTTAAGGCCATAGTCTTGTATGTATACGTAACTCAATCAAATATGTATACGTAACAAAGAATAATATAAGATAAAAGAACATATTAATTCTCTTTCAAAAAAGTATTTAAGTGTTATTAATACACAAAAGAATTTAAAGAAAACATTGTAATCATATAAACAGGCATAACGATAATGGTCGCGCAGTGTACGCAAGCGGACGATCGGGTGGAGCGCTGAAACAAATCACATCTCGGAACAATAGGCGAGATGCGAGGGGTGCGCGCCCCAGCTGCGTGGCCCGATCGATCGTGGACCGCGGCAACTTCGTTCACTGTCTGTCAAGTCCGTGCCAAAATCAAACGTCCCCATAGCACTCTTATTTTCTCCTACCATCAATATTAATAAAATTCGATGTAATCACCTAAAATGGAAGCGCGCAGGACCTGGGATGGTGTTCCGCTCGGCGAGTCTCATTCACCACCGCAATCGGTGCCTGGCCGGCGGACACCACTTGGAGCCGTCGGCCTCGGAGGGTTTTATATGCAAGGAGGTCAGCCACCGCCGCCCCAGCACTGCTATCCCAGTGATGAAAACCAGCCAGAACCAGGAACTAGCTATGCCCAAAGGTACGTTTGTAATATGTCTATTAATTTGTTAATTCAGCGACTTTTTTTCTTAATCTCACGAGTCTATAAATCTACTAAATTTGCGTTTACGTGTTTCATTAATTTTATATTTAAAGTAAAATATTAATTTTATTGTGATTTAAAAATGTCGAAAGAAGCTATAAATAATTCATGATATTCTTGATCTCGATTCGCGCATGCGCTTTCGTACAATCAGATGAAGATAAAACATCTAGAAGATTCTGTATCTATAATAATTACTGCTTCTGATAGCAAATGTTCTTTTTGTAATATTACTTTTTCATTAAATCAATATTTAACATTGAATGTTTATAAACATATATTTTCGATAATTCATACGATATTCATACATATATAAGGACTCGTAATTTTGTATGCCATTTTCAGCTCGGGAAGTGTAATGGTTTCTAAAAATCATATTTATTGTACATAAAACAATATTCTTGTAGTTTTTTGCTGATGCAAAAATACACTTGAATGCAACATCTGTGCATAATACATCCAAAGCTCCCCTGTCCCGTGCTCTACTAAAATGAAATACGATTGTAAGGAATATGAGGCTTGATCATTGCGTCTTTATATAGAGTTACGAAGGTATTAGACTTACCACAACAACAAAAAATTTAAAATATAAATACACTTCTTTACGGTCTTGCGGTTTTAAAGCAATTCATTCTTTTTTCCATACATCTGTTTAAATACATTAGAAAAATATTATATAACATTAATAATGGTTTTTAATACACATCCTCCATATTTTGAAATGTAAGTAAGCTTGTAGTGTGTACTAAATACATTTTTTTTATTATATTCAATGCCATATCTAGATATTTGTTGTACTCGGAGCAACCCCCGCCTCGTTAACGTCCCACACAAACCCAATCCATTGTCAGCGCTCGGGACTTAAGCACTTGTTCCACTTCAGATCACCGGCCACCCCTAGGTTAAATCATGTAGAGTTACAGAGCGCATCGATTTTAGACCTTAATAATAAAATTATACATAACGTTTATATTTTCTTTCCTGTTTGTTGGTTAATATGCATTTACCATATAAAAGAAAAGTATTGTGATAAATTTTCTTGAATTTCTTTAAACCATTAAATGAATGCTCGGAATGAAAATTAATTTTTATTAGTAGTGAATCATCATTAGTAACTTGCTTAATCACTAAACTAACTTGAGGGGTTTTTGTACGTAATCCTGGCGCTGGGCATGCGCGTTGGGGATAGGTAGATAGCTTAGGAAGCTGCTACAATGCTAATAGGATAAAAAAAAACTTGAAAATTTTAACACAATTTTTTTAATAGATACTTTTTTAAATTTGAACGTGATTAATGTTTTTAAGAGTATAATAAAATTTTGAATAACCCGTTCCTTTTGTAAATAATTTGGATACTCTTATTTATTACATTTTCAGACCTATAGGCGATGGGAAATCTAAACAAAAAATGCGTCAAGGCAAAAGTGTAAGACTGAACATTAATGCGAGGGAGAGACGGAGAATGCATGATTTGGTGAGAGTTATTTTTTTCAGCCTTTGTTTTACCCGCAATTTCTGTGAATAATATCAATAGAACGAGTATCTATCGTAGTAGATTTATATTAAGTTTTAATGACTATCTTGGTATTTGCCATCCTCTAGGCGAAATAGGTGCAAATCTATGTAAACATTTTTATTGTCACGTAGAGATTATTTTTTATTTCATTTAATCAAAAGACATAAGATACGGCTAAACAGGTATATATGAATATACAATTTTTAATAATTCTACAGTTTAAAATGCCAAACAAAGTTAACATCAATTACATCAATTTGATTGTAAAATTTATAAATATTAATTCTGATAGGAAAGCTGAACTTTATCATTTATAACGTATTCTATTAAATAAAATATTGGATAATTAAAATTCTAAATTCAAAAAATTTAGAATGTCAATAGTTTTAGAAACGTAATTCATAAGCGAACATAATTTTTTTTTTAGAATGATGCACTTGATGAATTGCGAGGGGTAATCCCCTACGCACACTCGCCATCTGTACGAAAGTTGTCCAAAATCGCTACCCTTTTGCTGGCCAAAAACTATATTCTTATGCAAGCCAGTGCCCTTGAAGAACTACGAAGGTAAAACACAGCTCATTGTCAATTATTTGGGCACATTATTTAATCATGTAATGAATTCGAATTAATAAAAGTTTGTTATTTGGTCATTAAGAAATATTTGTTATAAAATAATACCTTGGCAACATATGTTTAATGTATTTACATATAAATAAAAGCCAACATTTATTAATGATTTTCTTTACAGACTAGTAGCGTACCTCCAAGGTACGGCAACTGCTGCTGGTATAGTCCCACCTCCTGGTTTCGACCTCACTGGATTTCCGGCAGCAGCCAAATTTCTGCAGACCCCTGCCCCCGGCCCGCCAGCACCGCCCGATCCGCCATCTTGAGATCCGACCATAAAGCTTGAACCTACGAACCTCGAATTCAACTTATAAATAGTTATAGGTAAGGGTAAAGTCATTGCATTAGGAAACAATACTTGTCATAGTCATATTAGTATTAATAAATGTTTAATTAATATGTAGGATATAGGCTTACAATATACGTATAAATATACAATATACATAATAAAAAATAGTGATTTAATTTTTTTCGATTTATACGCGGTTAGCTCAAGTAGGTTTATTTTAATATAATTAATATTTATAATAACAAAGAAAATTTTAACAGTTCAATGTTCATTAATTGAGAAGCATAGCAAAGTATGAAACAATATACTTCAAGTGAAAAATGTGGAACCAGCCCACAATGAAGTGTTGAGTTACTACATGGTGGATTGTTTCGATACTACGAGTATGTGCAAACTATAACTTCACAAAAGGACGTATAGTGAGATTGTTTATGAATATATTTTTTAATTTAGGAACACGAAAATATTAAATCCAATTTTCATTACTGTAGTTTCTTTTATGAGCAATTATTTTAAAGAGTCATAATTTATTTTAAAATTAAGTGGGTAAAATACAATGACTGGTAACATTTCATTTTATTTGTCAACGCAGATACCCTTTGGTATCGTTATTTTTATCTTTACATATTTTTATGTATGGAAATAATTGTAAGATATCTAGTAATTCTAAGGTAACGTCTGTCCTTATTATAATTATTGTTCTTGTGGTTTTAAAAAGTATTTTAGGTAATATAAGCATTTTGTATATATATAGAAAAATGTAATCTGTATGTCTTGTACATGTGTAGAAATTTTGCCAGCGCTGTCGTGTGCTCAAAATCTTAGATATAACTATAATAATATTTTGAAAGAACGTAACCTAGATAAATTAAACTTTTAATCCCATGATCATTAGATTCGTTAAATTAAAAATCATATTTTTTAAATTCATGTGCGTCGCAAAGCTATTACGGTAAAATAAAAACTTGTCAAAATTTTACTATTATTTATGAGCAAAGTGTTTATTAAAGTTGGTTTTACGATTATCAACAACAAAAACGTCTTCTAAAGGTGTGTTCCGAAAAACCACACTTTACGAGTATACTTGTATTAATGCAAACAGTACAAAAATAATTAAAAAAACAAATAACAAAGAACGAATCCATTATTTTATTGTCAATTAGGACAAAATATTTTTTTGTTAATACTGGTGGTACATTTTTCCATTCGATTTCATTAATACGATAACGCCTCGTATCGCCTTTTATATTTTTTCTTTATCTGACATAACTAAACTATCATTTTTATTCAATTCCAAAGTATATACAGTAGTACAATCGTTTAAATCAAAATTAATTTAATTTGTATTAACGTGTATTTGACTGACACTTTTGCTCAATTGCTTTCAAAGTTTAATTTTGTAAAAGGAAATCTTCAAAACATTTTTTAATATATAAATTCTAGCTATGTCAACGAATTATTATGTGATTAAGAATTTATTTTATTAACAACACATATTGCTCATATAAATGATATTACTATTAATAAATAGTGATTACAATATTTGTTATATAATAGAAATCAAATACTCAAAACTAAGGAAATATTCTGCGTAGTAGAGTCGCAAAAATTGTGACGTCCTAATATTTATTAAATAGAAAACTTATTGATAAGTATTTTAATGAAGTCTCCGATAAATGTAAATAAAAGGAGCAAATACACGAGTTCATGTGCCAAATAAAGTAGATTATTTAATAAAATGTTATAATAATATATGCATTCAATACATATATTAATCGTACATGTAATTTATAATACATTTATGTATGTAGGAAATATACCATATATTTATACCTTTAGGTGTTGCTCATCATAGACGTATCGTCGTACGTCAAAATAAACTCTGATCGAGGAATAATCCTTCTAGATTAGTCTGTTAGTGATAGTTGTGTCATATTAACACCTTTATTGTTATATGACCTAATACCATGCGATGTTACTCGAATTATCGTCTGTCCCAAAGCAAAAGTACCTCTTTGGTAGACTCCTACCCATATTTCAGACGTTTGTTAAATATCATTGTGTTAACGAGAATATACTGTAGAATAACATCGACTGTCTTATTGCGTTTGTGAAAAAAATAATAATATTGAATTATGTTTAACTTCAGAGTTATGTGAATAAATTTATAAAACACTAGCTGTACCCGGCGCGCGTGGCTACGCCAACAACTAAAATAAATTAATATCATATTGGTTTCCCCTGTGTAAAAATACATGGTCATACTGATTCATGACAATCGGTTGAACGGGGCAGAAGTTGCTACTCTGCAGCGCCACCAGGTAGCGAGTGGCTTCAGTGAGCATATTATACAAACCTTCTCCGTGGACAAATACATATATATACCAATTTTCAAAATAATCGGTACAGCAGTTTTTGAGTTCATCGATAACATACAGACAAACATTCATTTTTATATATTAAGATATTGGTTTTCAATATAGTTTTAATAATATAGCTTTATAAAGTGCCAAAGTAATGTCAACTAATGGCAATTTGCCAACTGTTCATAATTTTACATAATGGGCCGGTTGATTATTATTGAAAGAGAGCTGTGCTGAGAGGTTTTTCCCAACAGCTCTTTCGTTCTAGTCTATTTAATCTATGAGGGATATAAAGCCTAAAACTAATATAATTGTGATTTCCATACGTACGTGGATACTGTAACATTTTTATCATACATCAATTTTGTAACCCTATTTATTATAAATGATTCGATTACATATGTTTCTGGGATAGTTCGACTAGTATCTGTCTCTGCCTCATCTCAACCGCCACCTCGTTGCAATCGGCGGGACCTCACGATAAATAAAAATATATTGTATACCTTGAATTGATCGTAAACAAGTAAGGCTCGACCGAGCGAACATACGTGATTTAACCTGGGTTATAATTTAATCATGTATGTTTAGATAACCGCGAAACATTTAGTAATAAAATGATTCCATTATTTATTGATTTGGCGTCGACATGCTTACGATCCATCTGTATTATAAAGACAACTGTATTATAAGGCAACAGTTAAGACAAAAATATTCATTCTAGGTTACTTATGGTACTACAAAGCTCTATGATATACATACGTTGAAAATCAGATAAATAATGACATCTTCGGAACAAACGCTTTTTAAATTTATCCAATGAACTGCACTCACTTTGGCTGCTAAGCAGCAACGTTTTTATTTGGGTGTATTTATTTGAAAGGTTACACAGACAGACACAAGACAACAACACTGGGAACATCCCAACTTAGTCCTAAGGTTTATATTAATGCCCCCAAAAGAAACTTCATAGTATTACTTACTATTAAGTATATACATTAAGTCTCCATTCAATGTATATAAAGGGAGAAAAATGTGAGTTCATGTGCCCAAGAAGTAGCTAGAATTATTAAAAATCCATAAGATCTCTTATTAATACAGATGTTTATTAATATTTTAATTTTGAGCAACAGTTATTTCCATACTTAGGTATATCTCGCTCACATTAGCAATAATCTATTCAAAAGACTTAATTATAAATAATTTTTGACACGCCGTCTTAGAAATCATTTCCATTTTTTTCTTATACTCCGTCACAGCCTTATTGTAATTATGAAAATAATATGCAGGCTTTTTCGGTTTATTTCAACATATTTAACCTATAACTTTGGTGTCCAGGCGTAAGCAATATTTCTTCGGTAGGTTTCTTCCCTGAATCTTACGTGTTCTTTAATTGCAACATCGAATATTTCAATTTATTGTGCCAAATGGGTTTCAATTATTGGTAATAACGATTTGAAATTATAATTTAAAATAAAATCTGTTCTTATACTAGAAATTGTATACTTAGGTTTAATGATAATAATCCTGTTCAACGTATCGAATAAGTACTCGTGTATACTCATTTCCGCTACAAAAAGAAGATAAAATTTGTGTTCCTATTTGTAGGGCCAAACAGACGGAAATACGAGTAAGACAACATTAACTAGAGGCATGCCAATTTGGTCCTCAAACGTAGATTAGAGTCGCAATATTGTGACATTTTATGATAAGTTATTATTAAGTCTATTCATTAAGTCTCCAATAAATGTAAATATTGTGTTGGGGAGAACAAAACACAGAATTATACCAAATGAAGTAGATATATAGAATAACGAAATTCGGGAAGAATTTTATTAATATATTTATATGTAACTGATTGTATTCATATACCCGTAATTGTGTAAGTCTTTATATGTATGTATATTGCTTCCCTTAAGTCTTGGTCATGGTATCGAGAGTATATAATACAAAAATGGGTTTTAATATAGGAATGATTATTTTCTTAGAAGAAGACAAGAATGGTTGCGTAACCTCTGATATGTCTTTCTGTCTCTTTCTATTGTACATAAGTGTGTGTGTGAGTGTGTGAGTGTGAGTATCGCGATTCCTCCAGCCATATATGCCTCTGCATAACACTATTTCTTTACGTGACGACTTCTACCATATCATACAAGACCTACCGTACAATATCTACCATACAATACCTACTGTATCCTCTGCATTTGCAGATGTAGTTAATTATGCTCGGATTTATTACCAGTTTTAGTATTACCTTATATCATATAAAACAACAATGTAGTTTACAATTAAAAATAGGTGTCTACGAACACAACTTACTCTTAACCCTTTGACCGTCGTGTCAGTCATATACGAGTAGAGTAGTCATTTACGAGTAGCTCGGCGTTGAATGTGTTAACCACTTACTGTATATTAATTGAGGATTTTTATACATAATTTTAAAATACAATTTTATAGTTATGAAGCTCAATATATAATGAAATATTCCTTCTGAAAATATGCTAGTTTAAAGCTAAACGTGTATGTAAATTCAAAGAATGCTTTTACTATTTATTGCTTTCATTGTTATTTTCATATTATTACTATAAGAATGTATTCGTATTTTGAGTATATTTGTATAAGGGATTAAGAATTGCTGTGTATGTTATTAAAACGATAATGCCACTATCTATTACTATACATTTTCTATATACGAACTTAGTATATTAAGATTAGTTCCCTAAATGTTTGTAGACGACGATCTGTAAGTTGCTTTTGTACTACAAGTTACACTTATATTATAAGTTACATTTGTATAATGTAAACGTGATTGTCATTAATAATAAAATTTATGAGTAAATTCGTTAAGCAATTATGTCTCCAAATAGAAATAAAATATAACAGTAATACCATAAATGCTCTTGAAGTTTTTTTTTCAGCTCAAAGATTCTTTAACCCTAGAAGAATCATCACGAGGTTCATGTTAAAAATATCATCCAAAAAATTAAAACGGAATGAAAAAGCGTAAAAAATATATGTGTGACGTAATAATAGTTTTCAAAAGACAACATATCAGTAACTGGGTTTTTACAATAGGAATTGTAAAGGTAAAATTTAGATTAAGCCTTGAAATCAGCACATTGCAACTCAAGTTCCGCGTTACTCAATTGTATAATGTAATACGTAGGTACCTGCCCCCGATGAGTAAGACTAAAAGTTGACAGAAAAATTATCAGACAAAATGAACGCAATTAAGTCGATTCACACAGAAAGTTGACAAAAAAAACTGCAGACGCCCAGAACACAAGTACTATTGTTACGAATAGTACGATTCCATAAATATTATTCGATTGTAAATTAGTTGATCGGTTATTAATGTCTTATTACCGTTTTTATTATTTATTATCTATTATAAACCAACTAAACGTTTTAACAGAAAACAGTTTTTTACCGTAAAAGTGCCCAACACTTATAACATACTATAGCCTAGATAGGTAATAGTGTAGTTTTCAAATCGATTGTTCATAATCGAAAATCGAAACATATATTTCTATAGTACCTATATCTTGTTAAATTTTCTTGTACATTTATTATACATTTTTCAGCACAATTCATTCCATTATTTTTCGTATTTGACTAGAACTGATGATTTTATTTATTAAGCAGAACAACAATTTTTTTTCACCTACTTATACAAAAACATCATTACAATGTGAGGAGCGCGATCAAGTGTTATAATTACGAACTACCGACTGTTATAATCACTGGAACATATTGTGGACAAGAGTATTGTATATTATTTCGATAGATGGCGGTAGTGTGCGAATAAAATATCTGTTGAAGTTTTCAATAGATGGCGCCACTCTTTAATAACCACACCCTGAAAAATGGTGCTCGATGTATGAATAATTTATATCAAGACATTAGGAAAATGTTCATTTACATTGGTAATTAAAATTGTTTGAAAACACTGCTGCTTATAATAAATTAACATTAGTTGCTGTTATAGCAAATATTTTGTCCAATCTTTGTTTCTTTGTTGGTTGTTTCAATCAACATCAATAATATAGTCTAATATAATATATTATGACATACATAGTTCAAGCAATCGCACTTGCTGTTAAATCTATAATTATTGAAGTACCTATGCCAGTAAAAAATTACCAAATCATTGGATAAATGGAAAGAAATCGATACGCAAATGTGTATTGCAGTGTGTTATGTAGATGTTGGTCTGAAACCATTTCGGTTATTAAAGTCAATTCCAGTATAGTCTTCCATATCTGTTACTGATAAGAAAACATTCTGTTAATTAAAAAAACGCGCTCCGTAGCTTAGGTGTTTGGTATGGATGCATTAAGCACTGCACCCTTTACAGTGGATCGAGGTTTATATGTAGTATTAGGTTTAGTACATTCATTGTTATGATGATGATGTGATGTTTCACGGCTATGTTGCTTCAAAGAGGTAGGCAGATAAGTGTAATATTCTCGTTTTTCGACAATTAACTTATAGGTATTTCCCATATCACAGGATATAGTCCCGTATATTAACATAATATATACAAGGGTCAAATCTATACTGTGCGTTACTACCAGGGATGTAAAGAAACTCCCGGCAGGTATATAAATACATTTATTAATACATAATACACAAGGTAAGTCGAATGCAGTAGCAACATCAACTAGATAATTACTATTACAGTAATCACTGGCACTTCCAAACTCAACGTTTGGAATTATATTTAACCTTCCAATAATTATTCTACAGATATCAATTGTAGAATCTATAGTTAATTTCTCCAATTAAAAACAATTTTATGGCGATATAAACGGATTTATTTTAAAATACATTTGATTGGTACAATCGTCAAAAATGCAGAATGGATCCATCATCGTTCTTTTTAAAAACTGTCATTTCTGTCAATTTAGTAGTTTTCTTAATAATCGATTAATTATGCTGCCAACAAGAAACTAGAACTTACTAAATGTAATATTGATATACTATAAGCATGGATACATACTGTATACGCTTTTATAACAAAACAGTTACTACATCCTAGCTGTATGACCTTACAAAAGAACGTAGTAAAACAGCATTGAAGTAAATTCGGGATAGAAGTAACAACGCCAATACCTGTGCTGTATCCATTTCATTGCAGTTTTAGTGTGTTGTTTGCAGAATACTTAAAGCTAAAGTATCAATGTACTAAAACGCACATATGACTTCCACGGTCGAACTGTGGCGAGAAATTTTAGCAGCTTTGAGTTTGTATACGAATAATATCAACTGAATTCCCCTTTTTATCAAAATGTTATATGACTTCAATGGGGCTCACTAAAACCTATATTGTACGTAATTTAACGTTAAATTATTTTTGTCTTTAAAATATTCATGAAAAGATAGTTATTAAAATTTTAAATTATTGTTAAAATACATTTTAAATAAATAAATTGCGTACGTATTTAAATAAATTACGTACATAAACATGTAGTACCTGGATGACCGAGCCTAGCTCGGCATTTTATGATGTTTTTTAGGTATGAATTAGATGCGTTGATAAAGGGCTCCTAATAATAGTATTTCTCACAAAAGAACGAACTTGAAAAAAAAGGAAAATGATCGGATTGAAGATATCTGGACTCGAAGCCGGGTCTTCTGGTTTTGGTGACCGCCCGCCCGATTTCCCACCTGAGCAATTATAACCTTATACATGGTGGCGAAATTTACCTTCGTATTCTAAGGTTATTGTAGCAGTTTTTCATTGTCTGTAAACACGGATAAAACGACGTTTACTAAAAATGAAACCTAGCTAGATCGATCTATCGCCCCCGAAACCCCCGCACGCTGAATTTCATGAAAATAGTTGAAGCCGTTTCCGAGATAGCGCAAATTAAACTTAAAACTGTAAAATATGACTCTTCCTGATATCTATTGGCGAGTAGTAATACTATTATTACTAATAATAACCGACCGACCGACCGAAAGTTCGGTTTCGGCCATGTTCGGCCAAGAAATCTCTTTTCGTCCTTAGTTTCGGTTTCGGCCAGAAAATGGGCGAGCCTTTCGGCCGCGCCTAAAGTTCGCAGCCGTTCATCGCTTTAAGCGCATTGAGTTAAGGTTATGTTTTGCACATAAGTGATTTAGTATTTTTTTTATTTAACGTGTATTTCTGTTATTATTTTAGTATTTCATATCAGTGGCAATTATTGGGTATTGAAATTCATTTTGTACAGTTTATTTTTAAGCGATTGTTTTTAAGCGACAACTAAAAGAGGTTAGGTATATTCGATTCAGATTTTAATTTCCCTTGGATTCGCGTGTTTATATGTAATTATTGTAGAATTGCATGCTGTATCCCCATGTTATTTCAACATTATTTATCATCCAAACGGTTAAGTAGGTAGATTTTACTGTGTGTGCCCTTTATTTAGTTCATTTTATTTCATAATTTCAGAACGCGTAGGTATAGTTCGTACGAATGAATAACCTAGTCATTCCGCCCCGTCCTTTCGAGTTTATCGCGCGTGGTGACTTAATAAAAAAAGCATGAATCTGTTTTTAATTTGCAATAATTAATTTGCATATAATATAAATACAAAATGAATGTTCCGAATTTTATAAATGTGGGACAAATGGCATATCATTATCATCATCATCAGCCTACACCCGTCTACAGCTGGACATAGGCCTCTCCGATGACATACCACTGAGCTCGATCTTCAGTTCTTCGCATCCAACCACTGCCAGCCACTTTGCGCGTATCGTCGGTTCACCTAGAGGGAGGGCATCCTACGCTATGTTAGCCATAAACGGAATATCGACGTTTATAAAAACGCCCAGAATTGCTCCGCAATTTCGACCACTGTTAGTGACATAAAACAATTCAGATATATTTGTTACGTACTTTAATGATTGTCTTTTTTATTTAACTCTATTTAACTGTCGGTATAAATATAAATATGCAAATAAATATGTAAAAAAGTTTTGAGATCGTAAAGCAAACTGCTTCGTATTATGTGACGTATAAAATTTACAATACACCTGATTTCAGTATGCAATAGAAATTTTCAATATATTTACGTAAGTTTCGGTTTCGACCCAAACTGAGAGAGAGGCCGAAAGTTCGGTATCGGTTTCATCTGAAAAATCTGTTTCGGTAGGACACTAATTATTATTATTGATTGTCTCGTTGGTTGAGTGGTTGCAAGCGCGACTGCCGATCAGGAGGTCCTAGGTTCAACTCTCGGGTCGGTTGCTATTAGATTTTCATAATTCAGAATTTCTAGTAGTGACTCGGAATTTACAATTGTGCCCGGTGTTTGGCAATAGGCTCACCACTTATTCCATGGGACTTAATCGTAACTGGTGAAACGTGGGAGAGTACCACACTCCACTGTCTACATCTTCGGGAATTACAGGCGTGATGTTATGTTTTTTTAGATGTTACTAATTATTATTTTTTCGGTTTCGGTTTAAAGATATTTATTCTCATAAAGACTTACATTAGTCACTTACATGAGAACATTAAAAAAAAGGAATAACAAAATTTTAATTCGTTGTGTTCGTCATTATATTAGTATTAGTATTCAATTAGCACATTCTTCTATTTTGTGTAATTTTTTAAAACGTATACAGCTAATTTAGTTTTGAATGTGTTAAGTGAGTCTTGATTTTTTATGTGTGCAGGTAAGTTGTTATAAAGCTGCGCTCCTTCATATGCTAGTGTTTTTCTACCATAGGACGTTCTGGTTTTAGGTAGGACAAGAAAGCTGGCTCGTCTCGTTCTTCGTTGTGTTAGGTGTTTTGCTTTTGTGAAAGTGATATTAGAATGAATATTTTTGTCAATAATTTTCCGGATTAAGAGACATGAGTGGTAGATGTATAACTGTTGTATGGTCATAATTTTTGTTTCAGTATAGATTTTGGTGGTGGATGTTCGAAAAGGATATTGAAACAGTATTTTTATGACTTTGTTTTGAGCGACTTGTAGGTTGGCTAGTCGAGTTTTAGTAGCACTTCCCCAAAGTTCAATAAGGTACATGAGGTGTGGTTTGACAAGAGTGTTGTAAATGGTGTAACGTAAATTACGCGGAATGCATCCTACCAGATTCCTAATAGAGCCAGAAACGGACATTAGTTTGTTTCGTATGTGTTCAATTTGATTGTTCCAAGTCAACTTATTGTCAATTCTTAATCCTAAATATTTTTCGTTAGTTTTTTCTTGTATAGGTATGTTGTTAACTGTAAGAGGTTCGTGTGGTGATATAAATTTATTTTTGGCTCTAAAAATGATGTATGATGTTTTAGATTCATTTATGGTTAGTAGATTTTGTTGAAACCAGATGGATAGAGTGTTTAAATCTTTTTGAGCCTGATTAATAAGTGTTTGTATGGATGAGCCGAAATAAAATAAACATGTGTCATCAGCGTACAAGATGATATGCCCGTGTAAGTCAAGTTCCTGGATGTTGTTTATGTAAACAAGGAAGAGTAATGGCCCCAAAATGGACCCTTGTGGAACTCCATATATAACAGGTAGTGCCTTACTTTGATTTACGCCTACTTTGACTTTTTGACATCTATTGTTTAGATAAGATTGGAACATTTTTAGGGCACTACCATTGACGCCTATACTAGAAAGTTTTTGGAGTAGAAGTTTATGACTTACGGTATCAAAAGCTTTTCTTAAATCAATGTATATACCTAGTGTTATATTTTTACTGTCAATACTTTGCTTTATTTTACTAACTAGATCATTTGTTGCCGATAATGTACTGCTCTTTGACCTGAAACCATATTGTCGATCAGAAATGAAGTTAATTGTTTCTAAATAATTATATAGTCTATTGTATAAGATTCTTTCTAGAACTTTAGATAGAATTGGCAGCACGGAGATGGGACGGTAGTTGCCAGGATCTGTTTTGGGCCCTGACTTGTAAATGGGTGCGACTTTTGCAACTTTTAGTGTGTCCGGGAATGTTCCAGCTAATAGTAATTTGTTGAAAACTTGTGTTAGATGAGTAACTATTTGATTGGTTGCACATTTGATTACTTTGGTACTTATGCCATCTATTCCGATACTACAGTTATTGTCAAGATTTGCTATTATTTTTGTTATTTCATTAGTTGAACATGGTTTTAATATAGAAAAGTCCGACATGTTTTGATTCGTAATTTTAGGTAGAACGTAAGAAAAATTATTCTGATGAATTTTAGGAATGTTGTTTGCTAGTGATGGTCCTATGGTAGAAAAATATTCATTAAATGTTTCACAGATTTTTTTCGGATCAGATATATGTTTATTATCTATTACGAGTTTTGGAGGAACGCTAGCTTGTTTTATTTTGTTACTTGACAAATGATTGATTAGTTCCCACATTTTTTTTGGCTTATTACTACACTTCTCAAATTCTTTTAAATAGTAGACATTTTTAGTGTTTTGTATGAGTCTTGACACATAGGACCTCTTCGCCATAAAATCCGCCTTCAAATTAACATCATTATGATTTTTCTTCAGTTGAGCCCATAGTATATTTCTTTGCTGTATTTCATAGATAATTTCTTTGTTTATCCAATCCTCTTGAGGAAGATTTAGTATTTTAGTTTTTAATGTTTTGCTTTTATTAATTAATGTTTTAATGTGGTTTTCAAATTTTGTGTAGTCTTGACTTAAATTCTCAAACTCTGCTGTGGCCATTAAAGTTGTCAGCTTTTTATAATCTATCGCTTCATATTGAGTGCGTACTTTAGTTGGAGGCTTTGCTTTCTTTAGTTCCAAATAAATATGTTTGTGATCTGATATTGGGGATTCAATTATAGCCATGTGAAAGACATCTTTTTTTAAGTTCGTACTGATGTGATCTATAATTGATTTTTTGGACGTAGAGTCTCTCGTGCAATATTTTTCGGTTATTTTATTCAAAAGTATGTGTCCAGCTCCTTGTAAAAGTTCTTTGTATATTTTTGTTTTTTTGTCTTTTGCCAATAAGTCGGTATTAAAATCGCCGAATACGATAGCTCTTTTTCTTTGTTGTAATTGAGCCTCATATATTTCAAGAAAATCTTCATAATTTGTATTACCAGGGTTATAAACTACACCAACTTCTAGCGCATACTTTTTCAAGAGAACCCATAAGTAATTATTACCACCGGTGTAGATCGACTCGGATAGACTAGCTTTTAGATCGTTGTGTGTATAAATTGACACCCCTCCCCCTCTTGAA
>DWEC01000244.1:0-18968 GCA_018245735.1 Microceris miodesmiata
CTAAAAACTTACAATAATGATTACAATTGTTTTTGCAAGTATTACTGCCTCGTTGCCAAAGGAATTACAAGCGCGACTGCTGGTCGAGAGGTCCTGGGTTCGAATTCTGACTCGGGTACTATTAGATTTTCTTGCTTAGATTTTCTAGTAGAAATTTCTAGTAGTAACTCTGAGATTTGAAAAATCCATATAAAATACGAACTTATTGAAACTTTAGGCAAATTTTCATTAAAAACTGCGTAAAAAGAAACGCAACTTGTCATGTATATATTTAGATATACATAATCACGAATACAATTGAAATAATGTACCTAGATTTGAATTTAAAAAGTTCGATATTTAAGAACAGGATTACAATTTTTATAGTATAGACACCAGCAACAATTATAAATTAAGAAATTATTTATTCTACAGCAATCAACCCTTTCCCTATCGGTCGCAGTGAATTTCGGAGACAATAAAAAAATCCCACGTGCGTCCACATACTCTCTCGTATATTGAATAAAGAAACAATTCACTAATACTCATAACTAACTTTGCAATGTTCCGAGCTAAAGTAAATTATTACCACATTAATAACGACAATTAACATAAAAAAATTCGGTATGCACATGGAAAAGTGTGAACAGGCAATTTCGGGCTATAAAAGTATACACAGCGGCGGCTAAAAAGGCAGAGGAAAAAATATAGGCATGCGCCTTAGCTATGCTACTACACGCTTCTTTGACCGATTGACGCCAGCTGTGCATTAGGCTGGCAATACTACCAGTATACTGCCGTGTTCCAAAGGTGTAATGACAAAAAGATCGGCATTTGATATATATATATATAAAATTTATTTATATATAAAATTTATATATTATATTTATATATTATATTATATAAATATATTTTATCATTCCACTGTTGGAACAAGGGTATCATTTTAAGATTATAAAAACAAGGTCCCACTAAAAAAGCTACTTCTAATTAGCTTACTCTAAAAAAAAATTGTGTAAAAATATTTCATTTCATAGATGTACAATTAAAATTTATTTGCATATCTATCATAATTGAGTGCATAGTCTTCAAACTTTTAGAAACACATTTAATAAATCAAATTTTTAACGATAACACAATATATTTCGCTGTAAATTGATTAAGCTACCTAAAATTTATGTAATCTGGCATATTTCTAAATTTATTGCATTGTTCACATGTATTCTACACATTTAGGTCATGAATAACTTTTTAAATACCATAACACGTACAGCCTCGCTGACGCACACGGGGGCGGTGGCCGCGCCACCCCGCCACGCCGTTCGCCCATTTCGAGCCGTCACTCGATTCCGCTCTCAAAACATAACCGGACGACTTCACTTCTATATTGTTAATTAAAACATTGTACCAATACAAATTAACCTTAACAACCTATTCAGACACAACTATGTCAGTTATTGTATATATAAAGCCCCGGAAACAAGTACGGTGACTTATAACGCGGTAGCTTGTTCGCTGGCAGTAGCCTGGTTCTGTTTCCCGCGGTTTAGCTTTTGTATTTTTATAAATTGAATTATAGTTTTATTCAATTAATTGTATAAATTCAATTGACGCGAGTGATTCCCTAAAAAGGGGTTCGCGGTGTTTCGTTCAGTTTAATGACAACAGAAGAACCCATGGCTGCAGCGGCTGTGGTAAGGACTTTTAATTATTTAAAATACACAATAAAAAATTATAAAAAATTAAATTATTTTTAACAAACTAATTAAAGATCAACAGAATAAATAATTCAGTACAAATGAAACAAAGCAAATAAAATATTAACCAAAGATTATACAACCGTTGTAGAGCTACAGTTGTATGTATGTGGACGTTTATTACCTTTTGTATGCCTTGTTCGTATTGATTAAATATCAGTTTATAAATATTTTCTTAATAGCTGACGATTAATTTTAACCACTTAAGAAGTTTATAACTATGGTAACCTTTAAAAAGTGTAATAACTTGAATTTTGCATGATTTACAGTGATAATTATTGGTTTGGACATATCAATACTCTGCGTTAAACGAAGGCCTTGGTAGTGCAACGCTTTATCTTTTAAATATTCCCAATAAAATAATAATTAATGTTCATGTTAATGTTAGGCCTTTGTCCAGCAGTGGACTGAGGTAGGCTCATGACGACGACGACGATGTTCATGTAGTCCGTCGGCTATATGTAATATTAAAATTTATTTAATAAATGCAAGATATACTTATTATCCAATAGATTTAAAGGCAAGGACAAAGATTTTGTAACAGAAGATTAAAACCTTAAACAAATCTTTGTAATAATTTATTTATTAGAAATATAAGAATTATAAGGTGTATATTTAAATAATGGTAAGTGTATTTACCACGTGAGTACTCCTACAGCGATACATATAAATAGGTCACTGAAGAAGTAACATTAAACAATTTATACGTTACAGAGCGGATCGGCAAGCTATATACAAAATTAAGCTACTTCTTGAAGCATATTCTCGTTTTTAACTTCCAAATGAAAACTTAACAGTCATATTAATTGAACAAAGGACACCCATAGCAGCTATATCGTTCCCACAAACGCTTTGGTGCATTTGACGAATAGAAACATATAATTAATATCTTTATATATACGTTCTGCATATCACTTATATACATATATAACTAGTTTATTACCAAGAATGCATATAAAAGTTATTAAACGGCTAAGTGGCAAATATGCTTAGTCAGACAAAAAAAGCATTAGTATGTCAATTACGGCAGTAGATTTGTCGCATTAAGCAGAAATCGAATGGCAAGTAATACTTAGTAGAGAATTAGTCAACAAATTGCGACGTTTGTCACAAAAAAGCTACTTAATTTATTTTAATGTGCAATCATATTTTTTTAATTTGATTTTCGATATATTGTACTTAATCAATAAAGTATAAACGGTATATAGAGTTAGTTGATATGAATATAGATAAATGAACTAATTACTTATAACTTATGAAGTCTTGGACTTGTATATATTGTATTTGACATTTTTCAATGGTATTCGTAAAAATAATACTTTATTTCTATTATATGTAATTAAAAAGTTTTTAGTACACAATAAGATAACATACACTTAGTGATTTTAGTAACATCTATTATACATAAATAAATTAACATAGAACTCAAAATGAAAACAAACTGCGCTTATCATTTTCAATCACTCTACCGTAAGCAAAGCAAAACACAGATGACTCTACAAAAACAGACCGGCTAAGCTTTATTGAGCGTTAGTCATGACCTAAGTTTATTAACATTAGCCTAACCTTCAGCGATCAAATTATATCATCAAATAGTAATAAAATAGAAAGCATATTCAAGTAAATTAAAGAAGTGATTCATTCCACCTCTGCTTGTATGCTTATGTTGTGTATCGAAATCTGACGCTAGCGGCTAGGTTAGTTTGTTGCGCCGACCGCTCGTTAGTCGTTACTTCTTATCGAGTATATCTCGCTTATTACTACACTGCACGCTCGAAATTGGATAAACATTACAGTTTCGAAAAGAATTAGTCACTATTTGCGTTTGTATAATTTAAAACAGAAAAATTAAAAAAAAAAGACCTTACATTTATTTTATAGTGTCCCAATAGTTTTCGATAGAAAACAAAACAAATGACGAAATACATACTATTATTTGATTGTATGTGAAGCTTGTACACGATGATATTATTATCCACTACTATCTGCACTTTCATGAATGAAAGCTATCCAATATGTATCGCGTAGTATGTCTATCAGTTGATTGAAGTGTAGGCGCGGCAGCGCGCGGCGTCCAGTCGTCCGGCGCGGAGTATCGAGAGATGTCGCGCCGTGTGCAAAATAGGCCGCGCTTACAGCCCCGTGTGCGTCCCCAGGTTGCATCCGAACCAGCGCCAGCTGCCGAGCCCCCGCCTGTTGCGGATCCAGACCCTCAGCCCCCTTCAGATGAGGAACGCGACCCCGACTGGCGGCCTTCCCGCCCGCCGTCACCACCGCAACGACCGGACGATATCTCAGAAGGATCTGAAATAACAACACGACCCACAAGGCCAGAACCGGCGAGCCGATACGCGAATCTTAATTATTGGAAAGCCAGACGGGTCACGTTTTACCGCAATGGCGATCCATTCCATCCGGGCGTTGAGTGCCGCTTCAAGCCGGGTAGAGACTTGGTTTCCATGGACGCGCTTCTTGATAGGCTTTCGGAGAGACTAGAGCTGCCGAGAGGAGCAAGATTCATATTTGGAATGGACGGCGATCGAAAGTATAGGCTGGAGGAACTTGAAGACGGAGCCTCTTATGTCGTGTCTTCATATAAAACATTTAAGGTAGGTGTGTATAAAAGGTGTGTATACATAAGTGTATATCATTTTAACTATGTATATTCGTATCAATACAAATCATATTTCCTTTAAACGCCCACACATTTATATATAAATCATTTGTCTCTAATAGAACTCTATATACAAATACACTTGTGACACTAAATAATTTTTAAGAGTAAGCAATTAACGCTAATTAAACATTTGCGTGACTTGCGAAATAGTTATATACATAACTTAATGTATTCATATATTCAAACGTCCAGCCAATAATTTGTCCTCTTTCTCAACCTTAAACGTACTCTAATGATGCTTTAACGAACTCGAGTCTAATGCAATTTTTACATGTGTTCGTTGACTGGTGGTTAAATGAATTATAAAATGTTTAACCGCATATCTTCAAACCCGCACTTAGTCTGCTGCCAGTCCTGGCAGGCTATGACATTAACCCTTCTCATTCTGAGAGGGGAACCGTGTCCAACGGTGAAGCGATAAAATGATGTCCTATCACTAAGTAATGTCAAATCTAACAAATGTTTACGGGGATTTAATTCAGTTTAATACCAAAAAAACAATTGCTAACAATTGATTTATTTACATTAATTTCTATCAACAGCTAACATGAAAGAAGCATGTTTTGCCAGATGGTATAAAAAGGGCGACCAGTGCAGACGAGGCCGCGTCCTTGGGTCAGATGTGGGTCGCAGGATAAGACCCTCGCCCCATGTCCACCATTTGCATATTGATTGCGCAACACCAAATTTACTCCCCCTGGGCCCCCCATTTGATAAGCTAATTGCTGGAAAGTTACCCGCAAATGCTATAATTATGTTTGGAAAGGGAAATTGTGAAAACACACATAATATAACGTATAATTATTTACACAGAATTGTTTTGTAGATTACATTAACGTTGTTAAAGAAACTAAAATAAAATTGACTGGCAAGTGTTGCGAAGTTTTACGACCTCGAATATTCTTAATTCGATAACCTTAAAATGATTTCTTAGAATAATATATCATTACGCTAAATTAATTTATATCACATTTAAAATTTAATGTCATATTAGAGCAATAATACATTGAGAAGTCAATCATAATATTGATTGATAAATGAATGCCAATAAACGAATTGATGAATCAATCAACCCACACTATATTAATTGGTATATTTCAAAATATTCTTTATGATTACGAACTATTAAAATTTTAACAGTTAGCAATTAATAAAATAGGTTTTGACATAGATATCTTCGAAATTATGCAATAATGACTCAAACATTTATGAAATGTATAACTACATGAATCTAAAACAATTGTTAAAAAGAAATCTATCAGGCGTTATCATTGACCAAATGCTCTAACTTTAATTCCAACTACGAGCCATTAGTAAGCGTAGGGTCAAAAGTTCATAACTAAACTGCAGTGACAGAGGGCAATGCACCACCTTGCACTTAGCATGCATCAAGGCGAGTCATTGCTACGCGCTAAACTACATTAACTGGGCGTTTTAAACGCAGATAAGTGTAAAAAATGTCCATGAACATAATACCTTGTAGTTGGTGTTTCAATTACAATGACATAGACAGACATTATAACGTTAGTTTGTTTACGGAACAAGTTTACTACATACGAGTAGTACAAATAAATAGTAATTTATATTATTGCTATACCATTACGCCAGACTCTTTAAAGTGTAAGCAGAGAGCACCTAGTGCCAAATATCTCCATTCTTACAGACTTTTCGATCCGGTCTTCTTCATCAATCATCATTCTCTTCATACATGCACGCCGGTTTCGAAGACTTCGAACTCCCTCATTAATCAGTACTTCGTCTTGCTTGGTCATGATAGGTGAGCCTTGGTCTCCCTGGGCACTTGCATACGTCGACATTTGCAATGGTTATCAGTTTTGTCGTTCTATATACAAAATTTAAATTTCACTTTGAAATATATGTTACTTTATGCGTTTTTATTGACAAACTAATTGTTTGCCTGGATTAACTATTGACTTCTCATATTCGTGCCTTCAAAGATCTATGTAAAAAGTAATAATAATACAAAAATAATCCAGTTCGTACGTAAATAATTATTTTATTTGTTACATGCTTGGGTGCTAGTGAACTTGGTTTAACATTTTTTTTGAATCTTGATTTAAAACTTGTGATCAACTTGAGATCCATTTTTTAAATACTGCTTATATTTAAAAGAAATGGACATCCCACTATTACATACTATTTTTTATAAATGTTTTTGTTGAGCATAACTAAGATTTTCTTCAATTAGTAGAATGAGAAATTGAAATCCAAATAAATAATAAATTTATATCTGTTTTTTAATATATTTGTGGTAGGGGTACATACTATAAGAATTCCTATTATTAAGAAATTAGATAAGAAACAATCCTAGCAATTAACAATTATAAGTCCCATGAATAAAATTAAATACAAACAAAATTAATTATTAGCAAATATAAATTGGATCAATGACAAAAAGTAATAAATAAAAATTAATTAGATCAATGACTCTGTAGCACAAAGCATCAGTGCTAACAATCGCATAAATGAATAATACGCAAACAAAATGAGGGTTCATTGTTGGGTGGTTGGTGTTGAAGCGTTTTTACCTCAGAAAGCTCCGCACGCGAGCCTAGCTAGCTAGACCAAACGATATTCCTCCGTGATGACTATCGCATTCTGCATACGTGCATGAATCCGTTTTTGTTGAGATTTTTATTGAACGTTAGCTAAACTGTTGTATATAATAAATTAAAAATTATCCTGTCTTGTCTATGAAACATTCGTGTACCCGGCTAACGAATGTACACTAAACCATGTTGTTTAATTGTTGAAATGGACGCAACGTTGGTCCCTGTATGATTGAGTCCTGTTAGTAAAATTCCACCGTATTCGAACACTTAGTGACAACCCAAGAACTAACGAACCACTTCGAATTTAAAAATTCGAACCTTTCTATAGAAACAAACGTACAACAAAGAAAACGTACATACATATTACTCTCAAGAAGTCGAGCGAACGAAATGTCCTATTAGTATTATCCTATTTAACGGAATAAACGTTAAACTACATATATACAATATCAATTTTTTAAAACATCATTTTCACTATCTTTTTTTAAGTATGTTTTATATACTTAGTATAATAAACGACTACAATACAGCTACTCGTATATGAGTGAGAAACACACACACTCAATAATGATTGGTGGATTACTAAGCCGATAAGGTCTGAAGAAAACACGCGCGCCATTCCAATATATACCTCGCACTTTTTTCGTTCAAAGATTCCAAAGAATATTAGGCAATATGCCCGCCATCTACTTGAGTTTTTAAGTGTTGCTATTATTTTACAATAGGTGGCACTACTGATACGTATATGTTACGTAGAAAAAATATAATTCCCGATTGCATTTCATGGAAACTTCAGAGCATTAACTTAAATACATGGTTATGCAATTCTGCAACTTTTATTTTAATTTATTATTTACTTAAATCAAATATAATTTTAATAGCCAACATCAGTCAAAGTCTAAAAGAGTCCAAAGCCAAAGTCTAAAAGAGGTCAATTGAAAATTGCACTATAAAGTTTATTTGGAACATGAATAACCTATAATATATGTAGCTCAGCTCCAACGATGGAAAATATATTTAAATCATATAACAGAATAAAAAAAACCTAACATCACGCCCGTAATATGCGGGGGGAAGGCAAAGGACTGTAGTACACGTTTCACCAATTACGTTTACGTCCCATGGAATGTTTACGTGAATACTAATAATCATATAATAAAATAAATATTTTGTAAAATGTTTTTTCAGGACATCGTGTATGTATCTTATATATTGGAGTTAATATAAAATCATGCTTTAAGATTTATTAAACCAGATAACTACAATTAAAAGTATTTCAATATAAATTGAATGAGTCATGGTTACTTGAATTAAACCTAATAAATAAATAAAATTAAAAAATAATAAAATGTCGATGTGTAATAAAATAATTAGTACTAACAATGTCCAAATGGGAAAATTGTTACATAAAAAGCTTTAGCACTCAGTACTGCCGCATTCGACACATTGTCGTCATACGTCACGAGCTCTCGTAGCAGTTCGTAGCGCTTCGTAGCGCGCTCGTAGGCTAACTGCATTTTATAACCAATGTTTAGGATGTAAACGGCCTATAATAAGTTATTTTCAGTAACGAATTTTCATATTTAGATAATAAACAAATAAAAAATCACTCGTCTGATATTCGACACACATTAATATCTGTATGTAAGACTTGAAAATGTATGTATGTTGACTTAAAAAAATTATATAAACGAAACTGTGGCATATAAATAACCAAAATTCTAAAACTATTGTATACAGTATCAAAGGTAACCCGGACACGATCAAATCAAAAATTTATCATAGTATAACTATGTATATCCTACATTACCTTCATGAATATCAAATTGATCTAGATGACTATCTTAATGTTGTAATATCCTTAATAATGTACGTTATAAAATAATGCGACGTCTTAACGATATAGGCGTGGTTATGTGGAGTCATGGTGAAAATTACGCTTAGGTGTAATTTAACAACGCATTACTTATAACATGTCGCAATAGACCAGGAAGTACCGACCATTATTCGTTATAATATTACAGCTAATGTTATAGTAGTCGCGTTTGATATATGGTGCAATGTACCTACACTTACTAAGTCACTTGGAAATTTTATTGCGTAAATTTTTATTTATTTTAACTGATCGGTATCCAATGTTATGAAAAGAGTTTCCTTATAGTAGTCAAATGTATCATAAAACAGAGCAAAATGATATACATTGATTGAATCACCTAGTCATCTATACTTGAAAAATTCTTAACTCATTAATTACGAAACAGTTTTGTCCTGTCACGGTCGCCATGTGATGTGGTTGCAGGTTCGGTGTAGTAGTGAAAGGCGTGTCGATGGTTTGACGTCTTTATTATAACTAACACAATACACAACTTATCCTAACTTATATTGTAAGGTGTCTTACACATACTACACTGCTCTTACACTGTTCTCTAGAACGATGTAAGATTTTGTCTCGTAAATGTTTACTATAAATGATCAGTTGTGACCGCGGTATAATTATATGAAAGAATTTTTTTGAGGAATAAATAGTCCACATCCAATAAACTTAAGCTTTTGTCAACGCTCTCTGGTATTTGGGTTTATTGTTTGTATCGGTTCTGGAATGAAGCTTGTACGTTTCATACAGATAGTGAGACATGTACTCAGGATTTTTTATGCTTGCTTAAACCGTAAAATCTACGCTTAAAATACTAATCTCAAGTCATGCAAGATTAACAGCTCGCAGTTCCTTGTATTTTATATCAATTTAAGTGATTTTCATTCCCACTTTTCATTTTTATTATTATTGTTCTGTCATCTATATTATTATTGTTGTTCTGTCATCTATAGCCATTATATTTGTCTATTCATTAATCAGTCCTCTCTTTCTTATAGCTGTTGTTCAATTGTTTACAGCACGGGTATTATATCTGTCTATATTAATTAGCCTTTATTTAAGCGAAAACTATAGAGCTATTTCAAATAGAGTAGGGAAGACACGCGGCTGCCGGTAGGCGGGAACGTTCGACGGTTAGAAAGAGGAATACGATCGCGACACCCTATATATGTCCCCCTATCTCACTACTAACGCATGCGCAGCAAAAATTAGCTTGTTTTTCAAATAATGAACTTACCCTAGCGTTACCTGTGCATGCGTGAGTAGAAAGAGAAAGACAGGTAGCCTCATGTGCTTTCTCTTTTTTTCGATGGACACGTTTTAGGCTGGCTCCCCTAGTCTATATATAATAACTCTATAGCGAAAACATGTACATAATTTGAATTACGAAAACACTCTAAACTATGTTCATATAAAATAGGCCTGGCAGCTGACAATGTTATGTAAATTATTTATTATGTGATATTATTATATTTTTTTACGTTCATAGTTGTGCGATGTCGATAAGACTTAACATCTCACAATTTTTCATAATTCCGGGAAACAAAACGCTACGTAGTGTTTTCCACTAGTTACCGTATATTTTACATTTTGATTGCCTGTACTCGTTTCTTGGTTTACGTAAATTATATTTTTGTTTGTTTGAAACGTTATTCGCGATCATATCACCACTCTCAAATTAAACGTATAACAAGCGTCCACAAGTACTTGAATTTACTAATCACTTTTAATGGTGGCAATTTACAAAATTGGTACCTAAATTGATGACTTTAATGTTCATAACAGTATATGAATAATATATCTACCATTTTTAATTTACATTTAGTTTCACAACAATCTAATCTAAGTGTTAGCGGGGTGTAGCGTAGGATGTAGGATAGGATAAACATATGGGTAATAACAGCACATTCATTATGTTCCAAAGGTTGTATAAAATTAAATATCTTTTAAATTACTTCAATTGCTTACAACGTAGCAAATTCAAAGTGAAAAGCAATGTGGTAGCTTGTTTGACAGGGCACGAAACCGCTACAAAATATAAGTGTTTAATTTAGTATTATCGGATTTTTTTTAAATAACAACATTTTCGCTTGAACCAACTGGATTGTCATTCATACATTTTACTAATCGTTGCCAAACGGAAAACCGTAAGTGGATCAAGGTCCCAACATATTCTTTGGCAACCTTAGCCTAATATTCCTAATTTCTTTTGAATGCGTAATCCCGAATTAGCTGACGGATCGCGTGTTTGCTCTATCGTGACCACGGGTTGGCTTAAGCTGTAATAATTGTCATAAAGGCGTATTAATTGCGCCTTGCACGTCTCAGTGGCGATTTGTATCGGCTAGCAGTAAAGTGCTTGGTTACATGGTTGCGTGGAGCAAGAGTGACCTTGGGCCGGCTCGGTCTGCCCCGTACTGTATTCAAATTCGAATAGTCGGTCACATCAAACCGTGCTACGCGGATTTCTACCGAGCTTTACGTGCACCTTACGTGGATCGCATAAGAGCGTTTTTCGTGTGAACACAAACGGTTGTTAAGCTGTTCTTTTACTCGGTAGCGGATTGTTTTGCTGGTGCGGACCTATCAGCTGTTGTGGGTCTAGTACCCCATATGACGGCTGGGAATTACGACGTATTCATTCAATATACTTTAAATTGATTTTGTATAGTAAACATCAGAATTGTAAATTCGTAACTAAATTAGGAATTCAATTTTGAAATATTATACGGTATTTGATTTTGAAATACTGCTGGATGAGAATAAAAGTGTTAGTGTTTTAGTGATATCAGAATGGTTCAGTGAATTTGTTCGTGACTAAGTTTTATACCCACAATCAAAATAACGATTTTTTATTTTTAACATTACGTTATCATCTTCTATAATCATTACGCCATCGAAAAAGATCCAGATGTTTATTCCAATGATAAAAAATAACAATAAACAAACAATTTCGGATTCTATTTTTTATTTCAAAATTAAACTTATATTGTGTTACACTAATACATAGTAATTTATTTTACATCATTTTCAACATAATATTTCTCGGTGTTAAATAACAAAACTCCATAACACGTACGGATCTGTTAAGCATCAATATATAATTTATTTTACCGGCATAATTTAAAAACATAAATATATATATTTCGAAGATTCGTGTTTAACAGGACCTTATTTAATCAGTAAGTAGCACTATTTTCGTTCTCAAAATCCTTTTACAAAATCCATGTATACGCCTATACCTTGGTATATATCATGTCTTCACATAATTCACTTAATCCTCATAGATACATCCGGAATTCCCATTAGGTAGAGTTTCAGTGTTGTTTGAGATGGAACGCAAATGTGTGTGTGGCATTAGTGATATTAACATAGCCTGTTTGCTGATACAACATTTTTTTATTTCATATATTATTATTCGTATTCATCCCAGGTCCCTTATTAAATGGACTAAAAGCATCAAGTGCCAAATATCTCTGTGATTTCAGATTAGACGTCATTCTTCTATCACTCTGCTTAAGTGTTCAGTGCTTACGCTTCTTCTCCTTCAGACTTCTGACTCCTCCATGAGCCAGTATATTTCCTTTCCTCCGCACCTGTATCTGGATTTTTAAATTTTTAAATATTTCGTATAACAGGGTTTATTGCGGACCGACCGAACGCCTAAAGACGTTCTCTGTGAGCAATTTAATCTACAACATTTCTATTTATATCAGTAAATAATATTTCTAATACTTCTTCGAAAGTAACTAAGTTACGTGACAAGACGCCATGCCACATGGTTGTCGCGTGTCACAAGATTTGATCGGCTCCGGTGACATGCTTAAATAAAGAAAACTAACTCTCCTTAATACGCTCACCGAGTAATTTGCGCATATTACTTTTTTACTTAATCTATTGAAAAATATAATAAAAGCACATTGTAATCTACGTCATTGCGTGCTTAGAAACTTTACAAAATTATTTTTTTTTACAAAAACTAATTAAATATAAACAAGTATACATAATAAATGTATTATTATACGTATGTTCAACTAACCCCGTATTTCTTCTTCAAAACAAGAGACGAAAGCCCCAGAAAATCCTAACAGTCATTGTAATTTCATAAAACAATGTATACCTCACCAAGCATTAAGAGACATACTTGGATTTTGTCGCAACGAAAATTAATTTAAACGGTGTAAAGGACCTTGTACACTCCATCAAAAACACCCGTAAATATATCTCGAGACTTTTATATTTGCATTTTGTTAATAAATCAACATAGCACGAAACAATAGTGCAAGGCCAAAGACATTCAAAGCGAGGCGAATCCCATAATTTCAGAGTTCAAAATGTAATATATGTTGCTTACTGAAAGTTTATGCAAATATATGTTTGTCGACCGTCACCCTTCCTTTTATATGGTAATTAGTTATCATAGAGTATGCAAAACATGTACACGATACCACGAAAAGAACATTGTTCATAGGTACTTGAACTTGACTGGAGGTGTTGAACGCGAGTGACATTTTAGACCAAAAAACTAAGCTTGTTCGTTAACAGGCTATCGGTCTCCGTCTAGAGTCGTGGCCTTGCTCGCGTTGAGGTTTTTCACATTGGAAACAGGGCCTGGATTTAATTAAATTGAATTATGTCTTCTTTCCAGTCCTTAAAACTTAACCTTTCTTCTCATATAAGTACCAAAGTAATTAACTATTTGTGTATTCAGTAATAATATAGCGAATACGGTAATACATACATCAATATAATTATAATAAGACAAAGCTGTAACAGTTCGCATAGCTCTTAAGCAGAAGGGTGTTAGGTTTCCCAAGCTGTGTAGAGAAGAATCGAAGGTGTGGCGCCCGGTCCGGAGCCGTTGGCTCTCGCCGGCTGGCAGCTCCATGCTGGACAGCGACGAGGAGTCGCCCTTCACTGTCATATCCCTCCCGGTTTACACACCAGAACCACCCGTGAGTAAATACCCATTTATAAAGCTTTAGGAATATATAAACAATTTCAGTCGTCGTCTAGAAACCTGTCGATCGCCTTACTTGCCATACTGTCATCAATTAAGATAATTTTATTATAAATAATGATTTGACCTAATATATCAACCATTTAATAGTATTTGATACGCATGGAAGACTGCATCAAGGTGCATGAACACAAGGTGAAGAGAATATAACATTATTTTTCGTTTTTTGTGCAGCCTGAATGAAAACAAAATTAGCAAATTTCTAAATTTGAATTGTAATTTGATCGGCCATTTTAAATAAAATATACGATTAGAATAGTCTATTCTATATACTATATTGAACCAATAACCATATAAAAAACGATTGCAAATGTCGGTTGTATCCACGGTTAGATTAAATCGTACCTACTCATAATGGAGTCAAAATGCAAGAATCGTAAGAATTATAATTTTTGACAGCTACGAGTCATTTCTCCTGTAAAAATCCTCCATTAAACATAAAAAGAGAAATAGTTTATAATATGTACTATAACAGTATAAAGAATTGAATGACTAATAAAGAAAATATAATCAAACACTTGTGTACGAAAAAAGGTAGCAGTCGACTAGGGTAGCTTCAAAGGCCACTACGTCTACCCAACTGAGTGTTGCCACGCCACATGTTTCACTTAATATACTCGAACTCTTTGTCAAAACACGTTAACGAGAAGTATAAATATTAATTGTTACTAAGAACAAAACAAAGACGTTGAGTAATCACCAAAAACTTTAATATTGCGTGTTAGCTCTATGTTACATAATGTAATGTTTTCTCATAAATATTCAATTAATATGCGTGTGCGGCGTGATTATTAAAATAGTGGAAAGATACGGTAACGTAGTGTCGTGTGAGGTGGTACATATACTAGTATGTTATTTGTTACTAGTTACTTGCGTGTGGAAAATTAACATTCAGCAGGAAACATTTATATAATACAACTACCGAAAAGTTATAACATTAGCAAATGAGTGTATTAAACAATTTTATCACCTCGCGAAAGTTCCAGTCGCTTGCTTCGTATTCTGTTTTGATAGTTATTTAATAATAAAAAGCCGGTAAAATATTGAACCAGCCTGCTATTGTTGTGTTAACAACTTTTATTCAATTCAAAGACACCTAAGTTACATTTAAATGGTATCGGTGTTATAAAACGCCGCAGTCCACTGGTTATGCAGCGATTTGTGACTTGACCTCGTCCGCGACACATATTCCCGCCTCGTCTACACGTGCGACCTCAAGCAATTGTTCGCGTACATACACCAGCTAAGAAACACTTCGAGAGCGACTAAATTCTATACAACTACACCACGAAAAGCCAGAAGGTCGCAGTGATTGAATAAGTATTGTAATTACACGCACCCGATAAGGCGTCCTTCGCGAACGGTCAGCCCTATCGGCCAAGGACTTCGGAATAATTAGGTAGTGTATTTGCAAGTTTGTTTACCACTGCCAGTGGTCCGTCAATCGTGGGGCATTGCGGTCGGAAGTCAAAATACCGCGCCTCAGGATCCGATACTACGCGAAAAACGAGGAAGATTTAAGAATCACAGTTGCGGTGAGTTCGCTACCGGAGCTTAGTAATTGTTTTGAAGAACATTGTCGTGATTTCTTATACTTGAAATTTAAAATGATAAGAAGAACCATACTTTAATTGGTGACTATTTAAATGGTATCATAATGTTGTGTTCAGTCCAACGCCATCCGTATTTTATATTGTATTATACATCCATAAATGTTTTTGTCACAACATAGGCTTCTTCTAAATGATCTTTTCTTCTGTTAATTGATATACGTTCATTTATATACTTGACTAGTCCGAAGAAAAAAAGACCTGAAGAATAAATTTAAAATAACGCTCCCTGCCGTTAAAAATTTTAATTATGAATAAAACCTTATCAAGTACCCATATTCCTTTGTAATCACAGAAACATCCACGTGCCACAATTGGAATCAGGTCGTCTTAAGTAAAGTAGGTTAAAGCGATAACAGTACTGGTATTCTTGGGAAATCACAGAAAAAAAACTCCCTTGGATCGAAAGGACCGAGCGAAATTCCCTTGTTAGCCGTAAAATTCTTTAATAAGCCGCGTTAAATGGAATTCTTGAATAAACTAGCGCAAATGGACGGCTAACGTGCCCGATACACGCGCTCAATGGCGTTATTGAAATGATTTGCATGAATATTTTGAGTAATTATGTAAAGCTTATCTTCGTATTAATTCTTCTTGCTCATAAACGCCACATAAAGAACTCTAGGTGGGTAATTCTACATAGTGAACTCTAAATAGAAAACTCTACGACTCTATATAAATTATGATATATAGAAAACCCTTCAGAAGGAACTTTCTTAAGCAACTCTACATAGACAACTGTTGCAAAATGTTATAATTTTTTATTTATTAATTATTTATATAATGAAATTCTCCAGAGAGAATTCTACTTGAAGATCTATCCTTAGAAAACTTTACATAGGGAACTGCACTTAGAGAATTCTATATAGCGTACTCTATATGGAGAGCTCTACATGGAGAGCCCTACATAGAGTACTCTACATGGAGAACTCTACATGGTGAACTCTACTCTACTCTCTGTGAGAACTCTACCTAGAAATGTCTACACACAATTGACCTGTAGTAGTAATGAATAAATTATTTAAATAAATAAAAATTAAAAAATATTAATAAAATTAAATTAAACACATTAAGTTTTATTAATTAAACACATTAAGAATAAAAATTAAACACATTAAGTTTCGCATCAGTCCAAGGTGGAAAGTTAGAAGTATATTGGGCTTGTAATGACTACACAATGTAATGGATTTTAATTTCGGATTTTTAATAATAATCTACTTCCCTTATAAAAACAACACATACGTATTTTAACACTATTAGTTATCGTAACTTGCTTGGTGCTTACTCGTACTGTAAGGTTATAAAGATTTGGAACTGTAAATTTGTAAATAATGTTCATTTATATATTTACATGATGTTAACCGATACATAAACAAATACTTGACTATCTACTTATCATACTTTAACGGCTTTTATCATATCATATTGAAAATGCGGTTTTAAAATTAACATGAAGACATTATTAATCAATTGATTTACAACAAATTATCATTTCGTTTCATAACTTATCCTTGAATCTTTAATTTGTAACTTTGTTTAATATTCGACAAAAGTTAAGCTAATTTAAAATGCACGTGCTGTTATACGGTGTTCCGCCTATATTCGTTTGCACACCCATCAAACTGGCCAAATCGTGTCAGGGGCACCTTGCCAATTGAAGCGACTACACCCAAACTATCATGCAATTATAATTGTACCCAGTGTTTTTTCAGACTGTTCTTATCGTTTCCTTTTGGACACGGTTTTCCTCTCGAAATGTGAAGGATAAGGTCATAGTTTGCTGTTATTAAGGTACATATTTTTGATGCTAGGCGGCCAGCTACGGCAAGAAAAACGGTATGTGGTACGGCGGGACTGCGACGGGCACGAGTGGATGGTCGCGTGCTGGTACGCGCAAACAGTCGGTGGCGGAGTCCGACGCGCCGCCCCCTGGTGGCGGCAAGCCCACTAGTGGACGAGTTATCCGCATCATCAATAACATGGACCATTCTATACAGGTAGATAAAGCAGGAAGGCAAGTACAGACCCAAAATTCGAAGCAAAATATACATTTTTGAATTTTTATTACTGTCATCTGAAGCTGTTGTTTTCTGTACATAGTATAGTATATATGTACTCGTAAGTGATAAGGCATTTGAGCTCAGAAATTGTCATTTAATCAATAGACTCTTTCCGAATAATTTTTGTTTTCGAAATCGACTACCAATGGTTTTTAAATATGTGACACACAGAATGTGAAAGTAAGAACAGATTATTATGGGTAAATAAAGATTTAACTTGTTAAATAAAGCGTAAGCAAAATGAAATCTTACTACTTCCAGAAAAGAGGCATTATACGAAAATGATTCAACAATATCAGTAAATAAACTAATATATATTGCGCGGCATTATCGGGTCGTTTTTACGTAGAAGTATTCATTGCTATATAAAATGGGTAATGTAATTAAAATTGCATTAAGGTGCCGTAAAAAAGTTAGCAGTCGAAATTTTCTTTTATCACAATTCAAGTAGACTGTAATCAAATACGTGTGATTCGATTGTGCCCAAATAGTACCGTTTTATGGTTGTTTAACGGGGCGTTCTCAATGCAGAAACCTTGGAATTTAAACATCGGCACCGGCGATTCAATTGGCGATTTGCGGCCGTAAAACTAGGTTCTTGCCAAGTCGCGAGTAAGTAACTTAATGTTGCTTAAACACAGCGCAAAGCTGTACATAAAAAAATATATAGTTACTTTGTTTCTTTTGTTTAAAAGGCGGTACTTTTATACGTAATAATTTTTTTACTACTAAATAACCCTTGAGTATTTATACAAATGATTATACATATGTATATGTACCGGCTTTATTCGCGTATGTCATTCGGGATGGCCCGACTAGTTTCGAAACAATACGAGGTCCTTGATCATGAGCTCCCGCCGATTGCAGCGAAGCCATGGTAGAAACTAATCCACCCAGGGCCATCCCGTAAAACATACGGGAGTTAAGTCGGTAATAGTGCAATGTGCAATAGTAATGCATAATAAAACCTAATGAGTTTAGAATTCTTTTCAACACGATTATTGCTGAAGTATGCAATTAAAAAAGGATTATCTATAAATTGGATGGATTGGATTATGCGTTATCTATAAATTGAATTTTATTTTCATTAAATAAACAAATAAAAGGTACACTTCTCTTTTACATAATGATGGATTCATGATATAAGATAAGATATTATAAGATATGATAAGATATTATATAAAGAATAAATGCTTTTTACAGTGCCGTGTTCTATTAAATCTAAGAACGACACAACCTTTCGAAGAAGTGTTGGAAGATTTGGGACAGGTGTTGAAAATGAGCGGCGCTAAACGAATGTACACAATTACAGGACAAGAGGTAATCGAACTGTTCTCACAAACGTCACTTACGAGTACGTATTGTTGCGGCGATTACTTGGATAAGGTCGACAGATGGATAGCCAGCCAGTGAAATGCG